>VZTH01006774.1:32145-66431 GCA_013397815.1 Aleadryas rufinucha | reverse complement strand
GGGATGGGTGTTTTGTTTTATCTCCTATCTGGGGCCAAACAGCAGCTGGCAGCCAAAAGACTTTCTGAACTGTTTCATTTGAGGAAAGCGAGGAGAAAACTGACGTCTGACTCTCTCCGCGTTTTAAATATGCTCGAATATAATTGACCGACTGCCGCTGTGGAGCGTTTGACGTGCGTGATGGTGCTGCACCCGGGTGCTCTGAAAGTCCCAGGAAATGCTCATTTGCAGGAAGAACTTGTTAAAAATGAAGGGCTTGGATTAAATGTAGAGGCTAAAGGCATTTGCGTGTGCCACCGTTCGCATTACGATTATGCAAGCGCTCCTCCACCTCTCCCAGTACATCAAATTTTTAGTTCAGAAAAGCCTGGTAGCTGTGCCGTACTGGCTCAGAGAAACCCTTCACTGCATTTCACGAAAACCTCCTCTGTGCTGTAGGACCTGCTGTGTTAAATTATGATCCAAAGGCTGTGGGGTGGGAACAATCAATCAGAATACCTGGGGTAGTGTGTAATGTGTGTGCTCTTGCCAGCGGGAGCAAGCGGCCCCTGAACACAGTCCCCCAGCAGGTTAAATAAATATGATACTATAGACAAACCGAGAGGATCACATGGCCGCATCAATCAGCTGTTGATAAAATACAATCTTCCTTTAATACACGCTGGGAAAGTTATTTAACACTTACAAAACCTGAATTCAGTGCTGTTTCTTTTAGTAAAAGGGGAGAAAAATATTCTTTGAAAGTGCAACTCTTCTTAAAAGGCACGGAGAGGTGACAGTTGCATTTTCCTGGGGGATATAATAGAAAGCTTTTAATGAAGCCACAGACACTGTGCAAAGTACGTGAGCCACGATGCTGGAAAAATACAGAAGCTGTTAAAAGAACAAGTCAATGTAGAAGTGGCCGGAGTCGGTTCCTGGCTGCGCATTAGGGTTTATTTCCTTTTCATTCATGATTTCACAACCCGGGTGGCTAAAAGGCTCCCGAGAACTGTTTCTTCTTGGTATGCAATTAGGGAAGAGCCCCTCCAAGGAGGAAGCGACCGGGGTTTCTTCCCTCCCAGCTCGGCATCTCTCGCAGCTGCCGGACAGCTGGAGCGGCTGGAGAAGCAGCAGAGACACGAGTGCTTAGATTTTTTTTTAAGAGAGTTTGTCAGAGAAATACTAAAATATTATAATTTTCTAATAGAAATCAGTTCTCCCGGGTACTTGTTGAAATAAAAGTTGGTAGGGACTGATCACAGGATTTTTGGTTGGATTTTTTTTTTTTTTAGTGTAGGAAGGAATGGGTTTTCGGGGTGCAATGTGCTTTCCCCCTCTTAGGTGTGAAGTTTTGCCTACTGAGATAAAAAGAGCTGTCGCCCGAGTACGCTTTGCGATCATCTCCCATTTGTTAACTTCCCGCTTTCCACTCACTTAAGGGTCCCTTTTGAATTCTCTTCGAAGTGCCTTGTCCCACTTCCCCACCTCTACCCCCCTTCCCGACAGGCCCCGATCCTGAGGGTTCTCCCTGCGGGCTGCAAAGCCCCCGGCCCTTTTGAGGGGCTGGCGGCAGCAGTGCGGGGTTCAGCGCCCTGTCCGCCCTCTCCTCAAGGCACGGGAAAAGTCAGCACCGAGCCCCGGGGAGACACGGCATAAATCACTGGGCAGCCAAACCTCCGTGGGGAAAAGCGGGAGGAAATTCTGACAAGGTTCCCCCTAACAAATGGAGATTAATGCCCGCTGTAAAGAGGAAGCGGTTGGAAGTGATGTTTATACAAGAAAAATCCTGGAAATCGGGGAAAGACTGGAAAAACCCCAAAAGGGCGGGAGGCTGCCGGTCCGGGGCTGATGTCAGCCAAAAAATACGGGGCTGAGGAGCCAAAAAGGCATTTGAATCCCGCTGCTCCCCTTCGCGCCTGGAGAACCCGCCGTGGGGCCGCCCTGTCGCGAGTGGCCGTACTGGGGATGCCCCGAACCTTGCGGGTGCCCCCGGGGCACCTCGGAGGGGGAGGAAATCGCCAGGAAATCACAGCTCGGGACAAGGCACCCACAGCGGGCGCGGTCACGGGGGAAAGGCTCTGCCCGGAGCCGGGGGGCTGGCAGGGTCCCCGCAGCCAGCCCTGAAGGAGCTGCGGACGCCTCCGCGCCTCGGGTGTGTTTGGAAAGTTGCGCTAAAGAGCTCTTTACCTGCACCAGCCACCCTTAAGCACTCTCCAGGGGCTTGTTGGGCAGATGTAATGGCAAGGCCAGGGGGTCTTGTTTGGCGAGACGTGGGGACATTTGTCATGGCTGACCTGTGAACTTCAGCTTCTGAGCCCAGGACTGTAAGGAGAGGCTCGGGCTAATGTAATAAAGCGAGAGAGACAAGAGGAAAGGCCTATCTTGCCCCAGGGCCACCACATGTTCACTCCGTTTTACTGTCAGTGCTACATGGAAGCTGTGGCTTCATTTCATATTCTATTAATATTTACAGCGGCGATTGAATTTCCCATTACAAAGTTCACCATACACGCACTGCTAATATGAAATATTAATAGTATTGTGCACATTATGAAAATTCTTATTATTAAAAAAAAATATATACCGGGCAATTTGCACGGGTAACTTCATTTGCTATGTCCACCTGGTGCAGAGGGGACCTGCAGCCCTGGCCCCGCGGGGTGCGGGGGGATGCGCGGGGCACGGCGGGGCGGAGTGAGGCTGCACGGAGAGCAGCCCCGGAGCCCTTGTGGCACCGCAGGAAGCAGCGTAGCTCTCTCAGTGCCACCTCCACCCATGAGGCTGAGTCATNAGCCCCCGGCCCTTTTGAGGGGCTGGCGGCAGCAGTGCGGGGTTCAGCGCCCTGTCCGCCCTCTCCTCAAGGCACGGGAAAAGTCAGCACCGAGCCCCGGGGAGACACGGCATAAATCACTGGGCAGCCAAACCTCCGTGGGGAAAAGCGGGAGGAAATTCTGACAAGGTTCCCCCTAACAAATGGAGATTAATGCCCGCTGTAAAGAGGAAGCGGTTGGAAGTGATGTTTATACAAGAAAAATCCTGGAAATCGGGGAAAGACTGGAAAAACCCCAAAAGGGCGGGAGGCTGCCGGTCCGGGGCTGATGTCAGCCAAAAAATACGGGGCTGAGGAGCCAAAAAGGCATTTGAATCCCGCTGCTCCCCTTCGCGCCTGGAGAACCCGCCGTGGGGCCGCCCTGTCGCGAGTGGCCGTACTGGGGATGCCCCGAACCTTGCGGGTGCCCCCGGGGCACCTCGGAGGGGGAGGAAATCGCCAGGAAATCACAGCTCGGGACAAGGCACCCACGGCGGGCGCGGGCACGGGGGAAAGGCTCTGCCCGGAGCCGGGGGGCTGGCAGGGTCCCCGCAGCCAACCCTGGAGGAGCTGCGGGCGCCTCCGCGCCTCGGGTGTGTTTGGAAAGTTGCGCTAAAGAGCTCTTTACCTGCACCAGCCACCCTTAAGCACTCTCCAGGGGCTTGTTGGGCAGATGTAATGGCAAGGCCAGGGGGTCTTGTTTGGCGAGACGTGGGGACATTTGTCATGGCTGACCTGTGAACTTCAGCTTCTGAGCCCAGGACTGTAAGGAGAGGCTCGGGCTAATGTAATAAAGCGAGAGAGACAAGAGGAAAGGCCTATCTTGCCCCAGGGCCACCACATGTTCACTCCGTTTTACTGTCAGTGCTACATGGAAGCTGTGGCTTCATTTCATATTCTATTAATATTTACAGCGGCGATTGAATTTCCCATTACAAAGTTCACCATACACGCACTGCTAATATGAAATATTAATAGTATTGTGCACATTATGAAAATTCTTATTATTAAAAAAAAATATATACCGGGCAATTTGCACGGGTAACTTCATTTGCTATGTCCACCTGGTGCAGAGGGGACCTGCAGCCCTGGCCCCGCGGGGTGCGGGGGGATGCGCGGGGCACGGCGGGGCGGAGTGAGGCTGCACGGAGAGCAGCCCCGGAGCCCTTGTGGCACCGCAGGAAGCAGCGTAGCTCTCTCAGTGCCACCTCCACCCATGAGGCTGAGTCATTTACTTGTGAAGGGTCACGTTTTCCATCTGCTCTGGGGCATCCTGAGGGCAGGAGATGCCCAAAGCAGCGAGAGATGGGGCCGAGGAGAATCAGGTGAATCCGATGGTGACAGGGGTTTTAAGTTTTTTGACTGCTTCTCCCAGCTCGACTTTCCGAGACGGTTTGAAGTCCAAGCAAACCCTGAGTGTCTCAAAGATGAGTAATCAGGCATCACCTTACTTTGCAGACCGCAGCTGAGTCACTTTTCAGTTGCTGCTCAGGGCGGACAGAGAAATCCTATCTCCTGTGAAAGGAAAATTGGCCGCCGGAGTCCCAAAAGTGCCCCGAGGATCAACTGAAATGAAAGTAAACCGATAATTTCCAGATCGCGTGGAAAACAGAGTGGTATCGAATTTAACCACCGCAAGCTCAGCCCGGCAGGACGAGCCTGTCCTGGAGCACTTTATCTCTCTCCCATTCGAGGGAGATGCCCAGGTCATTCTGCTCTTTTTTATTACTATTATTTATCATTCTGAGCACAAACAGCCCTTCCTTTCGCTGCATCTCAAACCTGCACATTCATGGCAAAATGCAAATTTGTCATTTGTGTGTGAGGAAGGTGCCGGGAGAGAAAAGTCTGGGGGCTTTGGGGAGCCCTGCATGCAGCATCCACAGGTGTTTAATATGTTAGGAAGAAAGTTGGCATAACCGGGCTTTTAGATTTTTTTTTCTCCGAGATAACTCTTCAATTACTCTGATGCCCATCTGGAACTCAGATTCCATTAAAAAAAACTCCAGCCTTGTTTTCCGTCAGGAGGGGAGCTGTATTGATTTACCCGGATATTTACTCTCTGCTGATTGCAGTGAGAAAAAAAAGGCTCTAGAGTCGCTCTCTTCACCTTGAATCCTTGGTGAAGGTTGTGTTTGAACTCAGAGTGTTCCCACCTCCCTGCTCCCCCAGATTTACCGCTTTCCCATAGCTCTGGGCCCTGGCCAAGGGGTACCTAGGGGTTTTCCCTGTCTTATTTTGACCATGGGGAGTAATCAGATCCAGAAGGAAGACCCTGGCCGGCTATAGGTGCTGCAGATGTAGGTATAGAGATCTGTTAGCCAGCAGATCGTGGTGGCTCCTCTGTTTTCCCAAAGCTTCTCCCACGCACAAGGAATAGATGCTATTTATGACTCCTAATAGATCTGGGTTAAGGTAATTTAGGAATCCTTAGGTTAGTCTCTCAGCTCGGGAAGATGACAGGCTCTGGGAGGTATGGATGGGTGACATTTCCACCATGAGATCCGTCCTTCCCCCTCCCTGCTGCCCCCCTTCGCGTCCCCCCCTTCCAGCCCTAAATGTGTCATGCTTTGTCACATCCTCTGCGTGTGTGTTTTTAGAGAACATTTGAATAAAAGGCTCGATGCCAGGTATTGGTGACACAGTGGGTGGAATTTGCAGCCTTTCCACAAAGAGTTGGAAGCCTCCATTTGCATAAGGTCAGGGTACAGCTTCTCACAGAACTTTAGCAGCATCTCTGTCTCTTAGCAACACTCTTGCACTCTTGGTCCCTGCATTAAATTGACTGGTCCTTTCCTTTTCTTCCTTTCATAGGGAGGCTTACAATAAAATGTCACCCTTCCAACCTGTGCCTGTCACCCAGTAGGTCATCTGTTTCTCTTACACCTCCTCCCCCCCACCACCACTTCATCTCCAATTAGGGGATGAGATTATTCATTTGGTGGATTCCCAAAACTGCTTCATTTTTTATTTTGTTAATTAATATTAATAACATTTCTCCCTTTGTATTAATAAAAAGGAGCCCTCATAAACAGTGAGGAGATAAGGAGCAAATTGCAGGCACCTGCAAAACAATGGGATTGGAGTGGGGTAATAAGGCGAGTGGAGATAGAGAGAGCAAGGTTTAGGTCATCCTCTCCACCCATTTAGTTGATGCAGGGTTGAACTCAGCATGGAAGCCTTCAATGTGCTCAGAATATTAGAGTCACCCCTCTTGGCTCCGGCATGGGAATTGGTGACAGAATACAGATGCTGATAGGTGGTGTTAATGGAGGGTCAGGCTTGGACAATAGTATCCATCACTTGCCTCATGGCTCTGCTGTCAGATGGAGTCATTTCTGACTGCTCTATCACCAAGATTTGGGAGAGATTCAATAATTACCTTAGGCTTGGCAGCGGTAGATACAAATCTATGCCCAAAGGACCGGAGAAATCGCCCCCATCTTTTTCTCTCCCAAAGTGTTTTTTCTCTTCCTAAATAAAATAAATAAAATTTTTTAAAGGTGGGGGGAGGGGGGAGAAAAAAANCCACAAAGAGTTGGAAGCCTCCATTTGCATAAGGTCAGGGTACAGCTTCTCACAGAACTTTAGCAGCATCTCTGTCTCTTAGCAACACTCTTGCACTCTTGGTCCCTGCATTAAATTGACTGGTCCTTTCCTTTTCTTCCTTTCATAGGGAGGCTTACAATAAAATGTCACCCTTCCAACCTGTGCCTGTCACCCAGTAGGTCATCTGTTTCTCTTACACCTCCTCCCCCCCACCACCACTTCATCTCCAATTAGGGGATGAGATTATTCATTTGGTGGATTCCCAAAACTGCTTCATTTTTTATTTTGTTAATTAATATTAATAACATTTCTCCCTTTGTATTAATAAAAAGGAGCCCTCATAAACAGTGAGGAGATAAGGAGCAAATTGCAGGCACCTGCAAAACAATGGGATTGGAGTGGGGTAATAAGGCGAGTGGAGATAGAGAGAGCAAGGTTTAGGTCATCCTCTCCACCCATTTAGTTGATGCAGGGTTGAACTCAGCATGGAAGCCTTCAATGTGCTCAGAATATTAGAGTCACCCCTCTTGGCTCCGGCATGGGAATTGGTGACAGAATACAGATGCTGATAGGTGGTGTTAATGGAGGGTCAGGCTTGGACAATAGTATCCATCACTTGCCTCATGGCTCTGCTGTCAGATGGAGTCATTTCTGACTGCTCTATCACCAAGATTTGGGAGAGATTCAATAATTACCTTAGGCTTGGCAGCGGTAGATACAAATCTATGCCCAAAGGACCGGAGAAATCGCCCCCATCTTTTTCTCTCCCAAAGTGTTTTTTCTCTTCCTAAATAAAATAAATAAAATTTTTTAAAGGTGGGGGGAGGGGGGAGAAAAAAAGGAAAATCAATGTCCATGCCATTCAATCTGTCCCTCTGTTAAGAAATTCCTGGGAAAAAATCAGCCAACACTTTGCCCGGCCTGAGAGTTCCCTGCCAGTTCCATCATACTGTCAAACCTTTGTAGAGAAGGTTATGGCAGAACCTCTAAACTTTGGAGTCTGTGCTTAGAGTTCGTGCTTTTTTCCCCTGGATTCTGGGCTCTGCATCCTTGGCAGGGAATTAAATTCCGTCTCTGGGTGCCGGGGGATGACCAGGACACACTGCAGAGCCGCTCTTCACCCAGGGCGGGTGGGGAGATTATTTATCAAGAGCCCTCGTTAACTTTAAGAATGGGGCTAAAGGACAAACTTTAAGCATGATAAAGCTCTCCATTTCCCCCTTTCTACTTTTTAAAGGTATTTAAGTGGTGATAGCCGTTTTAAATTCAGTCCGGATTTTATTCCCTGGCTCCCTGTGGCGACCTGATCCACTTCTAAGGAGGAATGGCTTGTTTTCTCTAACACGTTATCCACCTCTTGAGTGGTGCAAATGCTAAGGTGAAACCTGGTGCTTTTCAGTGGTATTTCTTCAAAACTCTTATTCAAACGCCCCCCTCCCTCCTCTCTGCTCCTCCCGAAGCTTTCAGACACTGTAATTCCTGCAAGATAAATTCTCAGGTAATGGGTTCTGAGAAAAAGCAACAGAGGTTAGGAGTCAACTGCCTCCTCTTTAATAATTCACGTGTCATATTTCTCCCACTTTGTCAAGTTGGCTAAAGAAGATGGGCAAGGCTGAGACAGGCAGACACTTGAGTTTATTATCCAGGGGCTGGGGGGACTCAGGGAAGGGTGATGCCCACTCTGCCTCTGGCAGAGGGGCAATTCCTGCTGCCTTGCTCCATGGTTCTGTCTGCTCGCCCATCTCTCAGAGACTGAGCAAAGGAACTCTTGGTTTCCAGCAGCCGCATTCCCGCCTGGCTTTGCTCTTCCTAGGATCCCCCATGCGCCTCTCCTATTTACCTTTAAAGCTGTTACTCATCCTTTTGATTCTTTTACTGCTATAACAATTAAAAACAACATGTAAAACAGGTAAATTGCAAATAAATCTCAATGAGAACCCGTACTTTATTTTATTTAATTTTTATTTTAGCCACTGTGCTGTGATTTGTCTCCCTAAGTGCTAATACGCACGGGATAGTTCTCTACTCAGGTTTGCAAAAGTTTCAGGACTTGCTGGCTCAAATTCAAACAGTTTTGGATAACCAAAGGAAAGCTGAGATTTATTGGTGAGGTGAGGAAGTTGGGTTCGGGCTCTCTTTCCCCAAAGCAGTGCAATAAAACACAAGCGACTGCAAATGTGGGCAAAAACTTGTCACTGAAGGGGAAGAAACAAATAGTCTACTCTTAGGAAATTGGTTGTCCTTCCTTAAATGATAAAGGTCTCTGAAATGAGTTCAAAAATTATATGTTATAATCCCAGGAATCCCCACTAATTTGTCTTTTCAGACGGCTTTTAGAAAAACTTCCAAGACTTTCTAAATTTGCACTTTCCTGCCTCATCCTTGACACATCCTTCCACCACATTCCCCAGCCCTATCTTCGAGTGTGAGTGCGGATAATGTCATGTACCTGTGAAGGTGTCAGCTGCATTTTGAAATAAAATAGAAGAAGAAGAGAAGAAAAACAGTTCCCTGAGCCACACTGCCTGCTCTGGAAAGTGCAGATACAGGTGAAAACACGAGTGACAGAGTAGCAGAAAATGTCTTTATTCTTCTGGGAGCTGCCTCTTTTCCCCTCTTACTATGTTATTATTTTCCTCATGCTATCGTTTAAAGTAAAAACACTTTTTTTCAACAGTCTTTCATTGAAGCAGCGACACATTTTAACTGATCTTTCGCAGTGTGGTCTCTTATGTGTGGCCATAAGTCTTATCCAGAAACAGTAAATCTGTCTTATCTGTCAGATTTTGGTAACTTTATACATGAAAGGGAAGAGCAAGCAACTTTGGGAGATTTAGCAAAAGGACTTATCAGGGTAAGTAAGAATAACAGCAAACCCTGAGGCCCATGGGAAGTTTGCCCTTGTGATACTGGCCAGGTTTTGTTGCATTTTTGGTTAGAGGCTCATGACTTCCACCCTTTCTGCAAGCATCATTTCCAGAAACAGGCAGCTCTGCTTTGCGGTGAAGATTGCTCTGGGATTTCGTTGGGGATTATTTTTTCCTTCTGAGAAAACCCCTTGTGTTGCTGGGGCTTCAACACTTCAAAAATAAATATAAACCCGAAACAAGACCCATGAGCCAAAGAGAAATAACAAGCTGACAGTCACCCGGCCGGCTGGAGAGGGCTGGGGGAGCATCCTCTGGGAAGGGGTGCAGAAGGGCTTCATGCTGTGATTCCTGCCTTCAGCCCTCCTGATGAAACCCTGTGTGCCTCATGGCTGGCACAGGGGTGACAGGCTGGCACAGAGGTCACCCTTGGGCTCTTAAAGCACACGAGTGATCCCAGACTGTCTGCGATTGTCGCGTTTCTCCCTGCCCCAAGGAGGGTGAGGGGCTCTCTATGCAGTGCTCACCTGCCATAAGGCACAACGTTATTCCTCCTGAAACTCTTAAATTTACAGTCTGACACTTCAAAACTTTTTTTTTTAATTATTATTATTTCTTTTCCAGACACCAGCACTCTTTTTTTTTTTTTTTTGTAATTTTTTCCCAGCTCCCGAGATGGGAGTTGATTTTCCCGGTGCCAAACCGCTCCCAGAGACACCCGGCAGGCGCCGAGCGGGGCTCGAAGGGAGAGACAGAGCCATCCTCCATTGGCAACCAGCGATGAAACGCACTTGAAAAGCTGCCAGGGAGAATTAGGATGGTAGCCCTATCCTGCAAAATCAGATGGTTTGCAGTGTCCCTGAGCAGCTGTTAAGCTTGTTGAGGTTTTTTTATTAGTATTAGTATTAGTATTTTCCGGCATATTTTTTTAACACCTGCGAAGTTTGTCTATGAGGATGCCACTAAAGACAGAAGTACTGAGTGCTTGACAGACTCCATAAAGTCCTTGGCATCCTTCTAGATACGTGACAGGTCCAAGGAGCGGGATGCGAGAGCCGGGGGGCGAGCGCGGCCCGGCGGAGCGCCGCCCCCTGCCCGCTCCGCCTGGCACGACGGGGCGATACCACCCCCCTGCAGCCCGGCAGAGATGCCCTCCTGGCCCCAAAACAGGAGAGAGACGGAGGACTTGGGTGGGGAAGCCACCTGCAGCCGGTCCCTGCCGCCTCAGTCGCACACAGCATGTCCTGCGCGGCGCAAAGGGGACAGGAGCTCTCTAGACACGCAGAAAGCGCCGATTTAATAGGGGAGAAAAAGGAGGTTTGGTGCTCTCTGCTCCTTGTTCCCCGGTGAGGAGCTGGTGTTGATAGCGGGGCTCTGCCGGGCAGCCCCCGCCGCCCTCCGCGGAGCCCCTGCCCGGCGGAGGATGCGCGGCGCTCCCGCCGGCAGCATCAGCGCCCTGCTCACACCTCCCGTCTGAACTCATCTTCCTTCTGCCTGCCAAACATCTGCAGCATCCCCGCTCCTGCCCCTTGATTCCACTTGCTGTTTCTTCTTATTGAGTTCTCCAAGTCTCTCTGCAACTTGTCATAACCTGTAATAAAATGCCCTTTTCGTCGGGAGCGAAAGTCCAGAGGGCATCAGATCCATTTCCAGCTGACAGCGGAGAAGCCAGGCAGGACAGCGGCGGGAGGATCGCTTTTGTGTGCCTCCAGGGCTTTAACCAGTACACAACGAGGCACTCCGAGGGCAGCCCGTCCCCACCCAGCCCTCCCCGAGTATCGCATTGCAGCCCAGCGTGGTCACCCAGCACCACACTGGGACCAGGGCTGGGGGTCCTGGGCAGCCCCTGCCCTGGGGGAGCCTGCAGGTCCCTGCCAGGGGGGACACTAAACAGTAGAGCATCCTCATGGCCCAGCCCAGATATGTGAATTATTCTTATTTATTCTTATTTTCATTGTCATTGTCATTCTCATTCTTATTAATTCTGACTCTTATTTTTATTCTTTATTTTTATTGCTAATATGTCTAGAGTAAGCTGGAAGAAATATGACCACTATATGATACAGACATATATACTATTGTATATTATATAGAAGGCAACATCAGACACGTGCAATGAATATTTGTTCCTTTTACGTCCACATTCCTGTGCATTGAGAATAATGCACAACCATAAATATGAACATCTATAAGTGCTGTGTATGTATTTATATTTATGTACACTAATAAATATATAATGGACACATGTGTTTGCACACAGAGGAGGTGTATGTACGTGGAGACATTACCACGCGTTTTCCTTGTGTTGTACTGCACAAAAAATATTCATCCTGCCCAGTCTGCTCCCTCCTCTGCTTACAGGGTTGTGTGTAGGACCGGAAAAGCGTGTCCAAATATAAGGTATGAGAGGCCAATAAGCTCTTAAGTGGTTACACATGATTTATTTTCCTTTAAAGCCCAAGCAAACAAATAACAAAGAGGAGGCTGGTTAAAAAATACTCCCAGCAAGGTGCTCTGTAACCCCAGCACTGCCCAGTGTGCCCTGGCAAGGGGTCAGGCTGCGGGGCTGCTGCTGGGGCTGAGCCTCTGATCAAGTATTTATGGCCACTGCATCTTTGCATAACATTTACTTTGCTTTCTTTAATGGTTTTCTCCACTCCTTTCCCTGCTCCTCGCTGCAAACAGCCTCAGTCAGCCCCAGCGATGATATCAAGAAAGGTTTTTCTTTTTTTTTCTGGTCCAGCCAAAGCGAGGTCATTCTAATAATACCCAAGGTCACTGGTGGGAGCCACCGAGTCTCCCAGTCATTTTTCATTTGCTTGCAACAGTTAATGACAGTCACAGGGATGGAGCTGGGAGCTGATGGCCGTGTGATGTCACCAGCACATGCTAGGGGATTATAAGGGCAGGTACAGGGCAGGGTTGTGGATTAAAAATGATGGAAAAAAAAATCACTATTAACTGCTTCACTCCAGCAGCTTGGTGAAAAAAAGAAAAGGTACAGACAAAGGAGGGGGATTTCTTCCTCCCACCCCCTCCAAATCAGTCCTCTAAAATGCCAGCTCAACTGCTCCATTTTTTCCTGATTTAGTGACTCAGCTGGAAAAGATCTGTGGAGGGTGTGAGAGGAGACACTGCTTGCTGTACCAGCTGCTGGGCAAGAGGTTGCAAAAGCAACCCTGCAATTCCCTGAGGACGTTCCTCTCCCTCCCACCCTAAGCAGAGGCCTCATCCCTTTCCTCCTTCTGCCAAGGGCAGAGCCTGTAGTGGCACCAGAAGTTACACCTAGACAAGTTTTTTGACCTGGGGAGTTTTTGTCTGGGGAGTTTTTTGGTTGTTTTAACTCATGATTTCTATTCTAGCTGTCCACTTGGGAAAAAAAGGGCGAAAGGGAAGAAGATCCCCTGGTTAGATCCCCCCCTGGTCGGGCTGCAGTGCCCTGTGGCTGGAGGAACCCTGGGGAGGCGGGTATTGATTTAACCATGTGCACCAACTGTGAGGTTCACGCTGCAAAGTGCCCCTCACACAGCCGTGGTCATCCTCAGAGCTGCCCCTCGCCTCCAGAGAGTCACCCCAGGGGTCCCAGTCCTCATGTGTGGCCCATGGCTTAAACCCATGGGCTGAAACATTACACTCTGGAAAGCCAGGAGCGTGCACCAGCCTGCAGGGACCAGGGGAAGAAGCTACACAAATCAGCTAGATACCAAGTTTACTGGTATTTAATAAATATAATCATATTCTGCTCCAAAAGGTGCAGAAGTAAGAATTTTTTAACCTGTAAGGTAACTAATAGTTTGGACAAACTGCTCTTTCTCACTGATAAAGAAACCAAAAAAAAGATAAATTACGTATTAATCTTCACTCAGCCTCTCATCATTGAACTATTTTGTTTTAGTTATCTCATCTTTTTGTATTTATTTATGAAACATGATCTTCTCATAGCCTCTGTTTCCACATTTTTATTCCTTTCTGACATATTAACTGTATAGTGACCATCAGTTTCACGGTTTATTATTATCAACACATATCTTTTAAAAAAAACATTCTTTGGAGAAAGTTGCATATCAGTTGAAATCTTCGTCCAATGACTTTTTTTTAATTAATTCAATGTACAAGAGCAAAACATGGCAAACCAGAACAAAACAATTACAACAGAAAAGAAAACAAGTGACTGGTTTATATGAACACCTAATTTCTAAACCTGTTTCACAGCCGCCAGCCATTTATGAAACTCTCACTACTAAGGTCAGTGGACTTTGGATCGACTCCTATTTGAAGCAGGGTGGATCAATGGAGTGAGGAGATGAGTTCAAACTGATGTAGTTGTCCAAAATACACTGAGATACATAAACCCCACACTTTATGTTTTCTGTGTTTGCTATCTTCTCTTAATGCTCATTCCTGCAAGCAACTTTTCCTTCAAATCCTGTGCCTCATTTGGTGAGAAGGGAGAAACAGATGCAGCTGGAGGCTGAATTTTTGAGCCAAATTGTGCTGCTCTGAACAGTCATGGCTGCAGCAAACTCCTCTGAAGGATGCTGAGCTCTGGCAGTACGAGATCAGCTCTGAGATGTGGTGTTGTTAAGGATCTTCAGGTGTTACCTGGTGGGTACTGTCAGAATCAAAGGCTGATGTATTTATTTCTTTTCCCTGGGAGGACACAAACCCATGTGCTGCTCCTCAGATGAGAAGAACGTGGCATATTCTTCATTTCTGCCTATTTTCCACAGAAATGCCTCACGTTCCGTTTACAATCGGGCCTGACTTGATTTATAGTGGTCGATAGGATTAGAGCATCAGCCTTTCTGGAGGATATTGAAATGCAGGGGAAGAGTGGTACCGAGTTGCTGGTGTCTTTCTTCTCCTCCTGTGATGGGCAGAAGGACACACCTCCAAGCAGAGGGGATTTGTCCGGTGGGAGCAGGCAGATTATCTGTATCTAGTGAAACAAGGCGTGCATGGCAACCTTTGCCAAGGCTCAAAGCCAGAACCTACTCACTATAAAATAATTGTGTCACTACCTAACCAAGGCACTCTTCATGTTTCATTTATCTTTTGACTGTAATTGAATGGTTGAAAAGCAAAAAATGTAGACAAATTCCAGCTGTATTGAGATCTGTTTCTTTCTCTGCTACCATGGCCCATCATTAGATAGTTTCACTCTCTGTACAGAAGGTCAGAGAGTATAAATATAAATTGCATTTTGCATTACTTCTAGATGAGTGAAGCTGTCAAAGCAATAATATGAGCTTTCAGTCCCACATTCTACCACTTCTTTCCCATTTTTTGGCCAGGAGGTCATGTGCAAATTGAACGTGACAGCCCAGACGACATGTCCAACAGACTTATATTGTTAGACAGTTCTGCCATGGCACTCACCACAAATTAAACCCACGTCGGACTTGGAGCTCTTCAGAAGCTGCTAGCAGTAGCTCAGGCTTCTTGCAAAAAAGTTTATGTCCACATCAAACCTATACAAGAATAACAGCAACTCTTTCGGAGGATCTTGTTGAAAAATGGAGAACACGGGGGGAAAAAAATCTGACAGGTAAACCTGAAAGAGATGATCACAGTAATG
Organism: Aleadryas rufinucha; assembly: GCA_013397815.1. Lineage (NCBI taxonomy): Eukaryota > Metazoa > Chordata > Aves > Passeriformes > Aleadryas > Aleadryas rufinucha. Next base: position 51,646 of record VZTH01006774.1, on the reverse strand, counting down.
CAGACTTTTAGTTGTTTGAAAGGTGGGTACATTTACGGTGTGTCTATTACATTTACGGTGTGTCTATGTGTGTACTCTTCACTTCTGTCAAAACTCTCTCCTCCAATCTATTATTAATAGGTAATATTGGGTATTTAGTGGATATTTTTGCTATCAGCATTCAAAAGATGGGGAGCAAACTCCTAATTTTCCACCTCTTTTTATGTAAGCAAAGTTAACTTTGTGTCTGTTGATAAAACACTGAGTACAGCAGTTTATACATTGTTGATGATTTGGAAATAAATGTGTATTTATAGCATTAAAATCCACATGGGCAGCTTCCACTAGCACATACTTGTATGACGTAGTCTAAATTAATGTGTGAAAATAGATGCTACTGATTGTTGTATTTTATATTAACTCAGAGCACAGTTTTCTACACAGCACCAGAAGGATGAGATTGAGGTTGTTTTCTTCAGCTGGAGTCAAATCAGGTGTCAAAGTAGCTTTAGAAAGTTCTTTGTGCTGTGTACAATGTTGGAGAAAAGATAATTCTCAATGACAGTGAAACAAGATCGCTCTGGGGACGGAAAACCAGATTTCCAGTCCTTTACCTTTAGGTGTCTAAAAATGCAGCACAGGTTGTGAACGACTGAAAATTCTTAGCATCTGGCAGTGTCTGCTGGCCCGTGCTAAAGAGCTGGCGGTCTTGGTCCAAATCTTGGCAGAGATGAGTTCATATTATAAATGACATTATCTGGCAAATCTTTGAAGAAGTGTGAGCAGAGGGGCCAAGAACTCACTTGGCACAGAACCTCCTGCTTTCGCTCATGGCAGAAATGTTCTCCCTAGATAAGGGCTGAGTATGGATCAGGAAAAGTCCCTGCCACTCTTGGTCTACCAGCTTCCCATGAAAGAACAAAGAACTTCATTTTCAAGGACTACCAGGTTTTCTCTCTCACTCTTTTTTTTTTTTTTTTTTTTTTTTTTTAAAAAAGCAAAAATTTTAAGGGAAGAATTTTGAGCCCCACTTGGTACAAATNTTTCCCTTCTGTTGAAGGTTATATCTTTTTTTTTTTTTTTTTTTTTTAAAGAAGGACTAAACTTAGAGTGAAGAGTTTGAGCCCCATCTGGTACAAATCGGTAGGGGCTTTGCAGGCTTCAGTAGAGCTACACTGATTTACACCAGATGATGCCATTAGAGGACTGAACTATCCAACAATAATTATAAAAAATGTCTTTGATTATGCATGTGCAACAACTATTTATGTTTACATTGCAGAGATTTGCATGTAGCACAGTGGGGAGTATTTTATCTCTTGAAAACATTGCGCCAGCAGAAATAATCCACTGACATTCAAATGAGCAAGGAAATACCCGCGTTTTACCACAAGATGGACCATAAAGGATGTTCTTCACGCATCTTTTTCAAGTAGATTTGTCAATAATCCTCAACTGCAAGGTTCATTCTAAAGAAAGAAAGATGGAAAAAAAGAAAAAGGTAAAAGTTATGTTCTGTTCCAGGTAGTTGCATTACAGATTGCTCTGAACTGTGGGTCTAGGTGCAACCAGGTGATCCCGCACTTGGGAAAGAGGATGGGGGAACCAGCTGAAAATAGGACATCAAAAATGCCCCACAAAAGACAGTACCATACCTTGTTTGACAGCATTTAAAGCAGATTTTCAAGAAATGTGGACCAGTTCAAATCCAGAGCAAATTGGACACAAACCTATCAAAGGCAGAGATGGAGATAATCATGTGAAAACTGGCAGACTCTGCTGAAGTACCAGCCTGGAACAGCACAACAGAAATTATCATTGGGGTAATTACACTGGCATTTAAGCTTTCAAAATAGAAAATGCTTACAATATGCAGTAATATGCTGTATCTTTGACTCACAAGAGGAACGGGAGATGAAAGCACAGGTAATATTCCTTTGATGTTTGAACTACATACTCAGGTCTGCTGCCTTGACTTCTGAGGGGTTTTTTTATTTGCTAATTGTGCTTTGGTAGTGCTTCGAAGACATTAAATTTCTCCAATTAAGGCATGTTGCCCTACTCCAGATATAGCTTTCCTCATGAGAGCAAGGGAGAAGAGTTGCTGGCATTTTAAGTTCAAATGCCCAGCAGAGAATTGGAAGATACACAGATATCATTTTCATGGCCTGGCTCCCCCTTTTCACCTTTGCATCCTCCTGAAAAACAGGAGATTCTCCCATTATACCCAGCAGAAGAAGATTTTCTCCCACATGGGAGACTGCACAGCACTGAACTCACCTGGGTGATTTGGCAAACACTCCACTCTGTTGTCCTAAAAACACATTGCCTCAGTTTCCCTATCGAAGGAGTGAGAATGTAATAATGATGATTTGCCTCTTGGGAGCACTGTGAACAGTAACTTGTGGTTTTATTAGCTCTTCCAAGATGAAATATGTCACATAAATGGCCAGAGTTATTAAACTGAGCTTAATTGGCAAGGTCTCGAGAAGAATTTCTATCACAAAAAGGTGTCTTTGAACAAATGAAGGAATTGGTGGACCTGATTGCGGCACAAGGCTTCCCTTTTGTGTGGCAGAGCAATGCAAGCTCAGGATGGGAGAAGAGGAACCATCCCACCCATCCCACTAGGTCCTTAGATGAGAGCCTAAAAGGATAGGATAAGGTATATGCTTGGGATCAGCATGAGACAGAAATCACAATTAATTTCTGAAGTAAACAGGGTGAAAGTGAGTTTCCCAAGAATCCTGGCTGCTCAAAGCAATGCAAGAACATTGAAAGCCAGACCCAGGTTCTAGCAGAGGAAATGTGACAAGGGGAACACAGGCTTATTTGGGAGCTTTGGAACACCAGTCAGGTGGGATAACTCTACTTATATTTTTGTGGATTTGGTTTTCTCTAAAAGCAGGCTCTATTTTGATGGCTGGTTTGAGGGAAAACTAAGCTACTGTCATTAAAACCCAAATTGTAATCCTAGCAAATTAGCCAAACCTCCAGGCACTCTGCTCACCAGAATTTCCTTACAAGAGGAATCTGTCACTTTGTCACTACAAAATGAGGCCAAATTTTCAAAGATGTCTCTGCAATGAGACTCAGAGGTCTGGTACTAAGCCATCAGGAGATTTGCATTCACAGTTTGGATTTCCAACATGACAATAAGAAGTTTAACTCCAAACACAACTGTGTTGCACGAGTGCATTAAAAAAACAAAGTGAGAAAAAGCCTCTTTTCATTTTCTGGGACAAGCATGAGTAAACTAAAGTGACAACTGTGCTTTTGCTTTGCATGCAGGCTTCCTTTGATTTTTCATGAGAGCTTGGACACCCAGAAGCTGTGTTCATAGGAGCTAATCAGGAAAATAAAAGAGATTGTAAAAAGTTCTCATATGTTGAAATCAGTGGATGTTGAGCACTGAAGTCACCTAGTAGGTATAAATACCATTCTCCTGAATTTTTTTCTGTTGATTGCCAAACTGCCTCTAGATCCTCAGAAGGGACAATAGATGTTCAAGATGTTAGGGAGTGTAGTGATAGGATGAGTGATATAATGGTTTTAAGCTGAAAGAGAGTAGATTTAGGTTAGATATTAAAAATCTAAATCTCCTTGTGGGGGTGGTGAGGCCCTGGCATAGAGAAGTTGTGGCTGCCCCTTCCCTGGAAGTGTTCAAGACCAGCTTGGATGGGGCTTGAAGAAACCTGGGATAGTGAAAAGTGCCCCTGCCCTGCAAAAATATGATCTTTATGGTCCCTCCCAAGCCAAACCATTCTAGGATTCTACGGCTCCATGATTCTATGAAGATGGATCTGCTCTGAGAGTCTGAGTCCAGTCCTCTCTGTCAGCAGGGACAGAAAGGGTAGAGCTGGGTCACTGCTCGCTCACTGCTCGAGTGGAGGTGGCTGAGACTCTGCAGGGTACAAATATTATATGTAGGTCTGAACAGAACTGGGCAGTTTTGACGTGGTTGTAGACATCTCTTCCTCAGAGGCACCAGCTCCTGCAGTCTGCCAGATATATCAAATGTGCTTCTAAATCTGGTGTTTATTTTTCACTTGATTTTGCCCTCCATCATGATTTAACCAGCTGGGCACGCAGTGCTTCTCTTTCCAATTTTATCACTGACAGGTTTTGCTGTGGCTCCCTTTCTCCTGCATTTTACGCATTTTTAAATTGGTAGCTGCTTTAATGATATTTGCAGCTAATGTGTCCCTCCCCTGAACAACATCCACTGCTGTTAGAGCATTCTACCCAGCACCTGTGCCAAGGCTACAGTGTCACTGAGCTTCACCTTTTCACCCTGTCTGAAAGGGGAGTTTGGGGTGGGCCATCACAGGGGCTGTTGTCGCACACTTCAGATCACTCATTTATGTGCACTTCCCAAATTGTCACATAAGTGCAGCCCCAAAGCAGAGTGTGTAATCACACAGTGACTGCTGTCCCAGTGTAAAGCTGGGCAGTCTAGCATGGTCTGAAATCAGTTTTTGAAACTGGGCTCTGCTTTCTGCAAGTGCACTATGTGTGCACACTTATCTGTGTGTTTGTAAATATTTCATTATTTGTTTATGTATTAATTCATTGCATGTATTTTCATGTTAAGTGATAAAATAAATTTAAAATGTTTGAGAATTTATCAATCCAGAATCATTTTTATTCTCTTTTTTTCATCTCCACTTTACTGAATGACTAATAATTCAATGCTTGGGGAACCCGTTTGCCATGCAGAGAAAATCTATGTTCAAACCTTCTATTTATCTTTCTGTTTCACTCTGTGGATATCTTCACTGTGGGTCAATTCATTTTTGTTCTGGGAGGATCTCTGCCTCAAAAGTTTTGGCCAGAATGTCATACCTACATTGGAGAAGTGTTACAATTTAACAGAAACAGATGTCATTCATTTTTAAGCATTTTTATTTTCCAGTGGAAGAAATACATGCACATATGGGATTCAAACTAAAAGTCTCAGAGTCTCCTCTGCCGGAAGAGTTTGTTAGGGCTGAGGGTTGGACAAGTCAGCCACAACCTCTTCCCTCTCCCAGGAACAACCTCTATGAGGAGGCAGTGCCTGGGGTGACAGGAGAAGCAGCCAGCCCTCCACAGCTAGGGAGAGCTGACCCTTTAAGCAATTCACAGTCACCACTTGCTTCCCATGTCATCTCCTCTAATACAAAATTTTATACTGTCCTTATAACAAACCTTGATTTTTTGGCATGATTTTTAAATTCTGTGTGTTTGTTTTTTGGGTTTGGTTTGGTTTGGTTTGGTTTTTTTGTAGAATGAAGAGCTGCAATCCTTGGCATTATTTTCTTCAGCTCTAAGTAGAAAAACACATATCACTTTCTTGCCCCAAAGCACTCATTTTGCAGATCCCCCTTATCAGATTTGCTGTAATAAACCAGTGTGGTTCTTGGGAAGGTTGAGGGTCAGTGAAATATTTCTTGAATAAAATAATCCCTGATGTACAGGTGAGGACAACAAGGAATGGACAATACTTTCAGCAACTCTTACTCATACCCATTGCAGGAGCTACTCAAAACACCAGCCCAAATTTTAATTTATGGGCAGAGGAAGTGCTGAGGAGACGGGGTTGAAGACGCTGATCACTGCAAATATCTGTTCCTTTGCAGACGTTGTGTCAGCCGAGTTCTCACTCTCCTGTTTTGTCACCCATCTCAGGCTGTTGCTCTGGTGATGCCTGACGTAACACAGCCAGCCAGCACCAAGCGTGGCCATCCTGAACGTTCACACCGTGGCTCACATCCTCCAAGGTGTTTCGGTGTCCCCTGACGGCGCTGTGGCTCCGCAGCACCCGGCTGAGTGACAGGACCGTGCCCAGGGCCAGGCTCACCTGGCTCTGCAGGACTCCCCCGAACAGGGGACACCAGGTGGTGCAAAGCCACTGTAGTGGATCCAGTGCCATCTGCCCTTCTGGCCATGAGCACGGAGGCTCTTGGATGTGCCAGGGAGTCCTGGCTGCCAGAGCAATCCCTCGGTGCTGCTGACAGCTTGTAGGAGGGACAGGACTGTGTCCAGATGGCCCCAGATTTTGAGGAGCTACACTGAGAGATGGAAGCTGAACTCACCCCTCCCATGTCAGTGGTGGGGGCTGAGAGCGCTTTCTTCTCCCGTATTCCCCATATCCTACTCCTGTCATCTGCCATCCCTGACAGTACCAGCGCTGACAATGCCACCCCATCACCACACGGGCTGGCAGCCATCCCCGCCTCCCCCAACCTGCACCGCCTGTCACCTTCCCCCCACCTCCCTTCTGAGGGCCAGCCTGGTCTGCTGTGTGCCCCTTTCTGTGTCTCCTTCCTCACCACAGCCTCCCGTCTGTCTGCCCATCCCAAAAACCAAGTGGCAAATCACTTCTCCCACCATCCTGTGCCTATCCTCCAGATATCCTTTACACTGCTTTTTTTTCCATCCTTCAGCAAGGTCATGCTTCTCAACCTCACTTCCCAGATGCCCATATTCTTTCTTCTTTTTCATATTTCATTCTTTCTTACTGTATCTCAGTTTCTTTTTCATCAGTGATGCCAGCTTGGATCATCTGTTTAGCCACAACTTGTACAACTGCCTCTTTTCCTCCATTCCCCCAGTCCTCTCTTTGTGGCACTCCTTCTACATGAGTGGATAGTCCCTCTTTCCTATCAGTTAAGATGTGGTACTGAGGTGACAGCTTTCAAAAAAGATTGTCAGGACTGTAGCAGATAGGTCAAATGTAGCAGAAAATCTGTCTCATAAGTTGTCCCTTAATGTAAAATGGACACTGGGAGTTTTTCTTAGTTTGAAATTTACCCTGTAAACACTTTTGGATTCAAGGAGCACTTGCAGTGATGTGGATGGACACCATCTAACAAAGCACATGTTTCCATGCAAAACAACCCCACAAAAGCAAACAAAACCCTCACCCAATTTATTCAGATTTGCTTTTATTTGGGATAGATTTACTGGTAAGACCAAGGAGATTGAATCCCTCTCCCCTCACTAGCAAACAAGCCATGGATTCCCAAGCGAAGAAATGCACCTCCATCTCTATAATGGTGCAATTCAGGCCCATTTGTGAAGAAAACCTACTCTTTGCTGTAAAAACAGCCCTTCTCTCTCAGCAATCTCTGTGCTCTGGAAAGTATGCTTTGTTTATTCCTGACTTTTCTTTTGTCTGCCCCTGGCATACCATGAGCTCCTGCTTCCTTCCTCTTCTCACCACTTATCTTGTCACCAGTGACCACTGATTATCACCTCAGGCAGCATCTTGAACTGTATGACAAAGTTCTGAGCAGGCCAGGTGGGTTTTTTCCTAATTTATACTCCCATTATTTGACCTGGTAGTACCACACAGCAGCTGATCCTCAGCTCAGTATGCCTCGATGCCCAAATTGCTTGAGCAGTGCTGGTTGGATCACAGAACTTTACCTGTTTTATTATTGGGAAGTTCATGAGAGCCCCTGTGACTGATACCCTGTGCCCATCACCATTCTTGACTGAAAACATTACTGCTGGACTGGGTGGGAAAGGAGAAATGACCCTAAGGCAATGCTGAGGCCACAACCCTTCTCTGAGTGCTGGTTTTGCAGCAAAATCCACTCTGGAAAAGGCAGAAAGGGGTCATGGAATATTTTTAAATGCTGTAGAGGAAAGAGCTACCCTCCTTTTCCCAGGTTTGATTTCCAGTGAGGCACATAACCCTATTTTTCTGTGTACACACATGTATGCACACACACACACCTGTGCCTGTGAGGAGAAATGTTCAGATTGCAAAGATTTAAAAGCCAGATACAGTGATTTCTTACCAGGATTTAAAGGTCCAAAGCAGTACAAAAATCTCGGAATCAATCAAATAACTGCTGAAGAAAACTTAGAAATGCTAGAGATAAGGGACATCCAATGAAATGTTAATACTTAAATATCTAAGCCAACTCTTCTTATTGTATATAGTGCTCAATGCACAGTCCTCTGATGCTTCCTCTGGCAAAAGAAAAATTTTGAAAGGTTGAAACTGAGACTGCCAGGCAGAACAAAAATTAATTGTTGCTTGTGGCACATTGCTTGGTGTGTGTGAGGCTCACACCAGGCCATTGGACCCAAGAGAGGCTCGTTCTGCTCATTCACATGCTTTGTGGGGCCCTCAGATGAAGATCAATTTGTCGGTCAGGAGTGGCTGCTTCAACCCGCTCCTCACTGGGACCTCGGGAAGATGAAGCCACTTTGTGTGTGCTGGGATGTCCATGCATGGAGCAAAGAGGAACCAGGTCTGCAAAGGCACCTCCAAAGGAGGATTCCTTCTGCTCCATCCTCCTGGTCAGAGACAGAGTTAGTGTATAAAAGCAGAGCTGGTTTCGTTTGCTGCTGGCTGGTTGACTTGACAGTCATGGTGAAACCATGCCCAGGATGGACCAGAGTAACACCCAGGTGGGGTCTGCAAGGGACATCATTTTAACAGAATAGATGAAAAAGGGATTAATCTCTCCTCTTGCTTCAATTTCCACTTCTTTCTTTTTGGATATCTCTATTAAAAGTGAAACATGTCTGATGCACGTAAGTAGGTGCTTGGCTGGCATAAACCATCACAGGATTTTTGAGAAACTTATGATAATCTCCAGGACCTGGCCATCAAGCCCTTTGTAAAGCATTCAAGGCAATACCTCGTACAAATCTTCTTTCTAATTTAGTCCAGACTAGTTGAGACTGGGCTACATTTAGATCAGTGAAAATCTGGTTGAAAAGCCATCATCAAAGTTGAGCAGTAAGGGGAGCAAATTACCAAATCAGCAAACTTGGGGCAGGTGTCCCCTGGAGAAAGGCTGGTGAGCTTCCCTTTAAAGGCTTATTTTGTGCAGGGGAAGGCTCTCACCTCCCACAGCACCAGTTCTGTCACAGATTAATAGTCTCTTTCCATAGCAACACCTGACCCTTTCCTCCCCTTGCCTTGATTATACATACATATATACATATATATACATACAGATATATTCCCTGTCTAGGGAAAGAATGGACAGCTGACAATTTTCTGTGTCATCAGCACAATTTAATGAAAGGGAGGCTTAAAAAAAAACAGAACAGAAAGAGCTGGAATGCTACTTCTAAAAAAAGAAATATGTGGAGTCACAGGATCTGCAACCGTGTCAACAGCACAACAAGCTGTTATCAGGAGCTTCAGACAGGATCCTGAAGCTTCCTGAAGAGCCTCTACTACGTCAAGTATTGAATAAACGTGGGTGACAGCACTTTGGAAACAGGCCACTGCTGGGGCAGCTGCAAGGATGTCCAGGAAAAGGCAGATGTCTACTCGGCCCCTCTCAGGCAATGCTGTAAAACTTGGTCTGCAAGTGCCTGGCTAAAATCCCAGCTGAGCTTTCACCATCTCTGGTCACAGCCTTTCAGATGAAAAGCACACACCTGGGGTTAGAAGCAGAGACATCTTTCATGGCATTGTTCACCCCGTGGTATGCAAGACGGCTCAGGCAGAGCTTGGCCTCCTGCCACCTCTTGCAAGGAGGAAAGTAGGAACAAAAGCAAAAGACATGCACCTAGAATAACACTGTACCTGGGAATGGAGTAAATAGGAGTTGGAGAGGAAATTCTTTCCAGAGAAGGCTCCATCAATAATATTGTATTTCCAGGAAAAATAATTTAGCACAAAGAACTGAAGAGTTCGGTTTGCAAGAACTGAATCTGTGCACAAAACCATCACATCTCCAAAGGGGAAAGGTGATCAGGTCCAGGGACATGCTGTAGCACCATTCAGTGTCCACACAAAGCTGCTAATAAAGATCGAAAGGGAGTTTTATCAACCCTTGATACAAGAGCCAGCACATAGGAGTGTCCATCAGCACTGAGCTGCAGACAACTGCAGGGGATGGATGACACTGAGATGTTCTCAGTGTGAGAAAAAACATGTCCCTCGTGCCTGTTCACCACATTTAGAGGGTATGGAAGCATTTGGAGGAGGTGAATCCCGCAGGATACACTCAGGGTAAAAGCAGATCCCCTGACCATGTTAGCAGAGAAACAAAATGCTTTTAGCCCTTGTAGAGCTGCTGAATAAAATATAAAAGCTTGCACAGGAAAACAAGATCGTGTTTAAGAAATCCAGTATGGAATGGATCCACATCCTGGAGAGAAGGGAACTTGCAGGTAAATTGGAGGCTGGCAGTGACCCAAAACTGCTGAAGAGCGCAATGCAAAGCATCGAGTGCATGCTACTGATACTCCAGTGATCTGATGTGAAGAAAAGATATTACCCAGGGAAAAAAAAATCGTTCCTAGGGGCCAATAGATTAGGAAGCATGTTTGTTCCAGCTGTGAGGAGCAGGAGGCAGCCTATCAACATACCAAAATATCTTTGCATCTCTCATTAGAGCTGATGAATTTTTTCTTTTTTTCCCTCTGATGAAGCAGATGTCCAATTCATCACATCTGAAACATTTTGTTTCATCCCCAAAGATCTGGGCTCCTCACCCTGGGGCAGTCCCCTGCTGAGGCTGTCCCTGAGAGCTCAGGGGGCCTTGGGGCTGTGGGTCAGGAGGGATTCCTGGGTTCAAGGCCCCGCAGCAAAGCCAACAAGCATGTTTCAGGGGAGGCTGAAACAAAGGGGTTTGAAATTCCCAATTTGTTAACCTTATGGACCCTCTGAGGCTGCTCACAGCCATAGGAGTTAAAAAGGATAGGGAGAAGTGAGGGAAAAAAAAAAAAGACAGTGCATTCCTTGCTTGATGTTATTATCCCAGGGCCAGCGTGGGCTGGGGACCACTGGGACAGAACAAAGAGTCACTGCAGACATCAGTGTGCTCAGATGGAGGGTCCCACTTGCTGAATGAACCACAGATTTTTGACTTTTTAATCCCAAGCTCAGTCAGAAGGTTGTTAGACCAATGACCACTGGACCTAAACCTACCACCAGCAGGCCCCTGAATGATAATTTCTACAGATTATGTTGACAAAATACAGGATTTCTTTGAAGCCAACGCACATTTCTGCTCTTGCCATACACAAACCATCCTGGAGAACCACATGTGATGCATTCCCAGTGCATTCCTCTGGCATTCATGTGCATCTCCAATGAAATAAAGTCCGCTAAAGTCAGAGCCAAGCTATGTTCAGCTGTGTTGGAGTAATAAAAATACACTCACATAATGTGTAAAGATCTGCTTCCAAATTAACTAAAACCAAAGAAACTCACAGGTAAAGGTAACTTCTATAAATAAGCTTGAAAGAGTTAAAACCTAGCAAGAAATTGTTACCAGCAAAGTTTGATAGAGCAAGACTCTCAGCAGAGGGCTGTAGCTTGGTGTTTGCACCAAGCTCTCAACCTTGCATCTGAATTAAGGGTTACCTTCTACAAAGATATCCAAACCTAATGTTCAAGACTGAAGTGAAAAATAAACTCACGGGGTCCTTCAAAATAGCAGTTTGAAATATATTGTTCACCTTTAAAATCCTGATAATTATGACACTTTTAAAACTGGGAATCCAGGAGACCAAATTATAGTCCCGATGCTGAGCTGCAGTTCCAATCCAGCATCTCCTCACTGCGAGGCCCCTCACAGACACACCTACTCAGTCTGTGCTGGCCAGATATTTTTGTTTTTTCTTTGTAGAAAGGTGGGAATCAGTAAATGTAGGCGTAAGTTAAGATAATCACCTTAAAAGGCTGAGTTGTTTTTTTAATTTCTCTACGGTTTTCTCTTTTTTATATAATTTATTGTGCTGAGAACAGGAAAGATTTGCCCGCCTGGGTGTCTGCAAACTTTCCCGGGATCTGTGTCAAGCTGATTTTTATTTATTTGCTCTTGGAGAAGACTTCTCTACAGGGAACAGTAGGTTCAGATTTACCGTAGGGAATATACGAACTAAATTAGAGCTCTCATGAGGGTAAAATATGCTTTGGATAATCACAAGAATCATCTTCAGCTCAGTCAAACGAGCAAAGTTTCGATCAGAAGGCAACTTTAATTTTGTTTATCAGTTCCCACCACACCTATTTGGTAGAGTCATCTCAGTCAGAACCTAAGGAAGTGTTAGTTGGGAAGAGAACTCCCGGTGATGGCCCTGAGGGAAGCTGCACCCTATGGTGATGCCAAGAACGTGTGTTCGCTGTGAAGGTGTCCCCCCCGGGGCTGTACCCCAGAGCCAGGTCGGGTATAAATCAGATTAATGCCCTGTGAGGGGCCCTCCGGAGCCTGGGGGTGAGAGAGCCCCGACCCTGCGGGGAAGGGTCCGGCGGCTGTGGGGAGGGAGGGAGGAAGAGATCGCTGCCCTCCGCGCCCCTCCGCGCCCACCCTCGCAGCCACAGCTCCCTCCTTCCCCCGTCAGACCTGCGGGCTCAGAGGGAATCGGGGCGAACGGGGCAGTCCCGGGGCTGGGAGGGCGGCGGGCGCGGAGCGGGCGCGGATGCGCTGCGGGCGCGAACGCGGATGCGGGACCCCCAGCAGGGCGGTTGCGGCACGGCCTGAGAGTGCAATTAGCATTATCTTGATGAATTTCTAGGCAGCGAGTCCTTGCTGTGCCTTTCAGAAGTCGCAGGGCACTCTGTCCCCATCTGTTCCTTTATGATTATTACTTTACTTTTTTTTTTAATAGTAATCGTTGACCTGATATAGATGACTGGGGGAAAGGGGGGTGATGTGGCTCCTACAGCGTCAATCAAAACTCTTCCTCAAACCCTCCCCACACGACCACTTTCTATCTCCCAGCTGTACTGGCAAGATGTTCTTAGCCAAATACATGATTCTATTAATGAGCACTTATATTTGCTAAGGAATGCAAATTCTTTCTCTCCGTGTATTATTAGCTGTATCAGAATGTTTGTCCTTTCAGTCCTCTTTGAAGTTGAAGGAGGAAAGGCTGCTGTGTGGCACTGAGAAGTGAAAAAAAATTGAGAGAGAGGAAAAAACACTTCTAACTCCTCCGGGTTTTTATTTGTTCTCTTGCCAAAACCGCCAAAGGTAGCAAAAGTTACAGAAATTATTTTAAATCTCTGGTCTTTTCCCTCCAAATTAGATAGATTTTTTTCCCAACTGATCATTCCCTTTTCATAATAATGGGATCTAATGAACAGCCCGGTTTGAATTTGCTTTGTAAAATAATCTCAGATGCTCCAGAGAATCTATTACTGGTCGGATGGAAATAAATCCAATTGCCTCCCCAAACACGAGAACGGCTGTTTTCGGCGCTTTGGGCTATAAACGAGCACCCTCTCCCCCTCCTCCGCCAGTTTGTGGCTGATGCAGCGATACGCCCGGGCAGCGCCGAGCGCGGGGCTGAGCCCGGTGCCCGTTCCAGCCGGGAATTCCTCCGGGATGCGCAGTTTGCGGGGCCGAAGCGCCTCTCGCTGCGGGCTGGCAGAGGAGCGCGAGTGCGGAGGGGATCCGCACCGCTGTGCGGGGCCGAGGTCCTCACCCACCCCCGGGGCGGACGCGAGTGGGGGCTCTCCGCAGTGAAGTTTTTATTCCAGATAAGCGGGGGGGGATAAAAGGGGGCCCCTGCGTCAGCTCAACTTTTGTCATGTATCACTTTTCCTCTTGAAAGGTGTTATAACAGCAATTCAATTACAGTAAATAGTGTACATCATCCTCACAGCTGGAAAATTCTGTAACTAACTGTGACCAAACGTTGTAAAGGAATATAGCTTAACCAGTATTACTTTTTTTTTTGTTGCTGACCACAGGTTAATTAATTTCAAGGAGCTTAGTATATCTAAACAGAAACACACTGTGATGCTGGCAAGAAATCATAAAATATAAAACGTGGAATTAGGAAGATCATGTGAAATCTCCACAGCAGTGTTTGGTGCCTGGGAATAATTCTGGCGGTGCCCCTCGGCCGGCCCCCTCCATTCCCGGTCCCCCAAACCCACTGGAGGCACCGAGCCCTCTGCAAACACCTCAAGGCACACACTGGCATCCCGCAGTGGGACATCCTCCCGCGGCTGGGGCTGTGTGTGCCACCCACTGACATCCCCGCACACCTTCAGCAAACCCCGCTTCCATGAGAAACACGCGCGGGGCACTGAATGCGTTACAGGCCATACCTACAGACTTTGGTTAAACACTCACTGCCAGCCCGCGATTAACCCCGTGCAGGAGGCAATGAGTGTCTCACGTCAGGGCTGCAAGGTGCGCTCAGAAAATGGGGTCCGAGAGAAGCCCTAAATCCCCCATGTAAAAAACCCAAGTGAAAGTCCCCGTAAGCCAAGCGCAGCTCCCATTTCCACTGACAGTAATATTAGCTGCCCTCTCCAGTTGCAATTGGGAAGATTTAAGGAGGATTTCATCGTCTCGGGGGTATAGGAAAAGGTGTTGAGTGCCGTGGGAGGTGTTTTCAGCCCGACACGTGGGAGTGGGGTGGTTTCCACCTCGCCATGCCCCGGCCCCCGCCCGCAGTGGGCTGACCCCGATGGGACGGAAACGTGTGGGGGGGAACAAGCGGTACCCCCAGAGAGGGGCAGGGATAGGGCCCGGGAATCTCATCCAGCACCTAGAGCCAGCTGGGACTTGATCCAGCTGCTTGCACAGAGCTCGTCCTGCGTGGTCGTGGGGCAGCGGGAGGGGGAGGCCGGATGGTGGAGGCGGGGCGGGGAGGAAGATGGGGTGGGGCATCCCGATTTGGGGAATTGAAACTAACACAGCTACCGCTCCCTCCCAAAATTACAGAGACCAGGATGAGAGCCAGGTGTATTTCCCTGAGGAAGGGAGACAGGATCGGGCCCGTTCGCCAGCTCCTGCCCCGATTTAGGGACGCTTTCACCAAGCGGGCTGGAGTCACCGGGAGAGTTCCCATTAATTTCCACGTTTCTTAGCGAGCTGTTGGCCACGCTTCAAAACAAAAAGAAAAAAAAAAAAAAAAAAAAAAAAAAAAGAAAAAAACCCCCCAAAAATCCACTCTCGGTCTGTGAAAACTTTATTCAGAAAAAAAAATTTCCTCCAGGGACCATTCCTTTTTTCTTTAGAAAGGGAGAAAACACAAGTCGCCACCTCCAAATTGCAATCGCCAGCCCCAGAACAAAGGTCCGAACCCCCGCATTTTGCAGTTGTCAGGACAATCTTGTCCATCTCTAGGGTGAAAGGAATACAAATTTCCCCCCTCCTTTCCCTCAGCCCGCAGGAGGGGGCATCGCCACCTCGATCCTGCGCCCACCGCCCTCCCCGCAAGCCGGCTCGTTAATATTTCAGTTTTTCTACTCTTCCCAAGAAAAAGTTTGAGAGCTAAACTGCTGCCCCACGTCCTTGCCCAGAATGGCAACGATTCCCTCCTGCCAAGTTCGTTTGCTGCTTTTCCTCCCCTCCCTCCCCTCTGACCAGGTACGAACTCCCCGCAGCGGGACGGGACCTTTCCAGAGATTAAAAAATATCCACGCGATGCGAGCACAAACGTGCTGGTTTACAGGGCAGCTCGATGGCAAAGTTAGGACTTGCATAAATGTTTCGGGTTTTTTTTTACTCCGCGAATACAGTTTGTTCAGCTGGAAGCGGGAAATTCGGCAGAAGCTGGCATTTATGTTGTATATGTGGAAAAATTCTCCGATTTTTTTTTTCCCCAAGGAGGGAAGTAGTTCTTAAAATTGACTTATTTCTGTTTCTCCCCACTCTCCATAGAATGCCTTTAATCTTGCGTCTTTGTAATTCTGTTTCTCCGATTTTCTATCTTTATTTCCTTATTTCTAAAGTTGCATCCGAAAGTCTGGATCGCAAACACGTCACCATCCAGGTACAGGCAGAAAAGCACAAAAACCTGAATCCTCCTAATTCTGGTTTATCTTTTCTGGGGAGAAAAAACAAAACCTCCCCGTAAAAGATATTTCTAATAATCCTTTAAAACCACCCATTTCTGTATGTTCGAATTATTTTATTTTAAATTCTTTAGCCTTGTTTATTATCTTCAGAAAATTGCTTCCACTATCGCTTAGGTTTATTTTTGTGGCATAACCCTGAAATATTCCCAGCAGAGGAAAATACACCCCAAACGCATCCCTCAAAAATTGCTTTTTTTCCCTTCACACCCTCAAGTTCGTTGTTAATTTTTCGTCTTAAAGTTCTCATCCTTCATTTAGAAAAAGTGGGGTCCACGAAAAATGTGGGGGTTATTTGTTAATTAACTGGTTGCTTCAGATGGCAAGGTTAAAAAAATTAAAAAAAAAAAAAAAAAAGATCGTTTTGTTCATTATTGAGATGTCATTTGCCGGAGTTACCACTGTCGCATTCGGGGAGGAGCGGGGGAATGGGAAACTTTGGCGGTTTCAAATACAGACTTTCTTATCATAACTTTAGCATCTCAAAACTCATCATTTTAGGCATTTTGTACAAGTTATTTTCTGCTTCCCAGCGTGACAAGGGCGGTTATGTTTTATTTCTGAAGAGATTGTGAAACTTCGGTTACTCAGTGGAGTCTGAATCCTTTTTCATCCTTTCCAAGGAGAAAAATATATTCATCTTTCTTGTTATTTTTTTTCTTTCATACAGAAGATAATTATATAAATATATATATGATCAATTACCAAAAGCAAATTTTCCCTCCTTCTGTGCCCTCTCTTCACCTGAAGAAGCGCACAGGGTGCCACAGAAGTTAGCACAAAAAAATCAATCCAACAAAAATCCACGTAGGATGTGCAGTATCAGGGAATTTTTACTAATTTTTAGAACCTGGCTTGCAGAGCATCCAGGAGTAAAACGCAGAGATGGAAACTTTCGGGCGGTTTGAGGTCCCAAGCACTCGCCTCGCAGCTAATTAGGAAAGAGCATCCCGGCAAGGTCCGATTTCCAAACCCAGCTCGTTTCCTTTGGAAAGTTACCCGCATCATTTCTTTTAGAAACCACAATAATTAGACCTGAGCTGAGTTAACTACTCTTCCTCCTGGTCAACTAATCAATAGCAATTAATTTGAAATAGCTGAGATGATAAAACACTTCCTATTGCACCTGACCTTGCCAAAAGAGTTATAAATAGAATATACTGAATATACATTTTAACACAATTCCCGTTGCTTTAATCCTTCTTTTGCTGTTCTTCGGCTCTTAGGACACTTCTAAATTTTCTATTTCCTTCCGGTTTTACGACTTATTTTTCAGACTTTAAATATATTTTATAAGAACGATTTAATGTTTTTAATAAAAAAATAACGGTACGAGATATTTGTAGCAAAAAACATATAGTTACACTAAGTTCTAGTAAAAAAATGTAGTATGTCTCGTGGAAGCATATGGGATGAATGATACAGTATTGGACACGAATATACATGTAGCCAGTATTTTATCACTTGTGCACACTGTTTCAGAGGACATGGATTGATCACATTTGAAATTGTAGAGAAGAAGAAGGTGATGGGGTGGGAGGGTGTAAAGGGAAGAGATCAGAAACGTTTAGGTGTGGAATATTAATTATGAAACACAGAACTCTCTTCACTTTTCTTTGCTCAGTAAGAAAGCCTCATCGTCCCCCACTCCCCCTCTTGCTCCTTCTCCCTCTCTTTTATTGGAAAGAGGATCCTAAATTCCTTTTGACTGATAGGAAGTTACAAGACAAGATGCTATTTTCCCTTTCTTTTCTGACAACTCTGTCATCCCCGGGATCATAGTCATGTCAGAGTGTCTGTCTGGGAGAAGAAGAAGAAGAAGGGGAAAAAAAAAGCAGTGGAGCCTGTGGCCATCTTTGCATCAAAATTTTCCAGACCTCTATTTTTGATTGTGATCCCGCTGATCTGAGTTTGAAATGCGAACACAGCAAAGCCCCTAAGCCTTCAATCGTGTGAAATTTTCAAAAGATCTCTAGAAGCAATCTCAGGCTGTCTGACCCCTGACAGGCGGAGATCTCTTTATACCTCTCTCTGCCAGCACTTCATTTGTTGGAATATCTTTCAGATTTGCACCTCCAGATGACAACCTGAGTGTTTATTATGTGTATGAATCTGAAATCTTCACTGCAGTACAAAGGAGACGTCTTAAACATCATGTTTAATTTCAGATCGTAATTACCTGCTCCTCTTTTTCTTCTAATTATCTATTCCTCCTTCCTCTCTGTGGCATGTTGATATTTTGTTGATTCTCCATTTTAATCAGCCTTTCTTGCTTACTTTCTTATTTTTTTTATTTTTTTTTAATCGTATTAGTTTAGTCCACTGGGGAATTAAACATGTCACGGTGGACACACATCATGCCTATGTGGAGAGATAAAATTCTATCTAACACACTAGCGACGAGTGTGTGCTCCCTATGGCTCTCTGTATATATGGATGTGCTCTGGAGAAATAATAACTATTCCTGCCATTATAATCCAGGTTGTTAGTATGCTTCATCTCCCATTAATCTTTATACATCAATTTAAATTGGCAGCAGTGTTTATGTTTTGTCCCGTGACGTAGCAGCAATGTCATTTGATAGCAACCAAAGCAGCCGAAGCCCTTTAGCGTCCCTCCTTTCAAGAAAGCAGAAAAGGGGGGGCGGGGGAGGAATGGGAAAAATATAAATAATGTATTAAAAAAAACCCCAAACGTCTGTAACTTTCCCCCTTTTCTTTAAGGGAACGTTTATGTCTCCTTCCTACCCTCCTGTTCATCTGTTTAAAGAAACCCTCTGTTGTCCAGGCTCTTTGGAGGGGGAGATAGAGCTGGTGATGCCGATCCTGGCTATTTTTATTACATTTTACATTGTTGGCGTTAATTTCTCAGGTGGAACAGCCGTCCATTGAATAGCGTGGTAGGTGTCATCCCAAGTGCCCAGCTCATTTTCACAGGCTGGCTAAGGTAGGACCCCGCCTTGCTCTGCAGCTTAAAAAGGGGGGAAATAAATGACTCTTGTGGGATGGCAAAAGCCCGCAGAGGTGGGAGGCTGGTGCGGGATCCCCGGCGTCCACCTCCTCCCCGGCGACCTCCCATCTCTTCCAAGGTGCTTAGGAGTTGAAGATAATTTTTTTTCTATGGGGATTTCACATCATTTGTCCCTACCCCGACGCTGTAGACCCGTGGTGCTGCTCTGCTGAACTTATGAAAATATCTCCTCCTTGGTTTAATTTGCCCCGAAAACGCTTTGCCTATGTGTTCAGCTGTTTCTGTGTTTATCCATTTTTCCCATAAAACTTGTATTAAAACAAAATGTTACTTTTCTTTCTCTCAGGAGCTGTACATAGAGACCCTCCCTTTTTGAAATAGACCGCAGGGACTGTCATTAGATCAGATGGCAAGCCTTTATAGAAAGTGTTTTGCATAATTACATACCAAAGCCAGAATAGTCACCCTCACATTTTATGGGTCACAAACCATCAACAATTGGCACATTATTGTCCAAGAAACCCAGTCCATTCACTGATAGAGAAAACTAGACTGCCTAATCTAGAACTGAAGAAGATTGAAATTTCTTCTAACAAGAACCCAGAGAAGATTATTTTCAAACTGACAACGTGTTTACATATAGTTATAAAGTTCAGAGGACCGGTGGGGAGAGAGAAAGGGTATAAACCACTAAACATGATTAAGAATCGCACAGTGGCCTAATATAGATGGTTCATCAAAAAGGAACAGACTGAAAGCTTCCCC
>VZTH01006773.1:104519-177085 GCA_013397815.1 Aleadryas rufinucha | reverse complement strand
GCCCCCCCTGCGCCACCCCCCGCGCCCACACTGCCGCCTCGCACCGGGGGGCCTCGCCCGGCCTCCCCTGGGCGGTGGGGACGGAGGGTGGGAGGGCTTAGGCCGTGCTGCCGGGACACGGGGAGGGGTGGCCCGGCCTAGGGGCACTGGCGAGGGGGCTGAGGCTGGCGGAAGCTCAGCCCGGTGCTCTGCAGCGCCCGGGGGCGGGGGACTCACTCGGGGCTCCGCTGCCCGGTTACTGCCAGATCTCTGGTCCCGGTACCGGGCGGTGTTTCCAGAGGGAATGCTGTAGAATCCCATGGGGAATGGTTCCGCTTTGGCGGAGAGCGGTACCACCCGGGGTATTGCGCGGTTGCAGTAGCGTCTGAGAGCGCTGGGCCCATCCGCTGTCGCTCCTGTGCATAAATCCAAGTTGTCTCCCACTGTCTGGAAGCTGGGATTGGTGTTAAGTGTGCTGTGATCTCATGGAATTTGCGAAATACAGGAAAGTCAAGCGCCGCCCGAGCAGGGGGTGCTGCAGCCGTGGGTGCTGCTCCTCCACAGGGCTGAGAACTTTCCTTTTGCAGGGAGAACCTCCAGTTTCCTCAGCCGTGTGCAATAATCTCCGTCTCGCTGTGTGTCCCGAATGGATTAGCCCAGGGCACAAACCCTTTCGATTTCACTTTGGTGGTGTGTAAAGGGAGCAGATTCCATCAGCTCCTGCCCAAGGCAGCGAGAAGAGGGAGCTGGCCCAGGCCCTGCTCTCCTCCCTGCCTTCGGGGACAGGGGCTTTTCCTGAGCCTCGTCATGGATGGAGACACTTGTAGGGAATCACATCACTTTATGCTGTTGGGAATTTGTGATTCAGCTTTTCCAATATGACAATTTAACAATGTTAAAATGTGTTTAGTTCATAAAAGAGCAACCCAGAACCCGGCTCTACAGCAATGTAAGGGCTGTTTAACCACGCAGGTGTAATCCTTTACTTCTTACCTTCATCCATAGGAATTTCAGAAGTAATGCCTTATGTTTTTTCTCTGGAGCTGGAGCCACCTGTATCATGCAGGATAAAGGTCTTTAATGTCAGGTGAAAGGTGAAGAACAGTTATGATTACAGTTCTGCCCCTCGTTGGCTCAAACAAGAGCAGGTGCTGTACCTGACTCCTGGCAGGATGGAGCATCTTATTCCAGCTGTGTACCTTATTTTAACATACTAAAATCTGTATGTGTTAGACCTGACTGTGGAATCTGAAACTGGGATTCCAGCAAACTGTCCTAGCTTCTGCCACGGCAAAAATCCTCACAGGAAAAGAGTTCAAAGAAAACAAGGAGGCTTAATGTAAAATAACAACAGTGGTACCAACTTCTTTGAAGGGGATATGAAACGTGTTGTTTAGGAGAATCCAGTCAGGGTTTAAATGTAACCATGTCTGTCTTTTGGAAGAGGTACAGCACAAATCCTTTGGAAATTTCCTGAGTGTTAAAATCTTATGCTGCCTTCTGGTTTTTTCGTGTTTAGTCATGGGAGACCACTGGGCATAGGAGAAATTTGATCAGAACTTCCAACACTATGTGATGCTTTCCAGTGTTGAGTGGACTTCAGGGATGAACCTGCAGCCTCCAGTTTCAACTCAGGTGCAAACCCAGTGCTTAGGGTTCTTCCAGGATCTTTACTTTCAGTGCTCTGAGACCGGAATACAGAAGTGGAGCATTGAAAGGATGGAATGGCCCTTTCATTGATGAGAACAGCTGGCAGCTGCTGGTATGGTGCAGGGTATTGGGTAAAACACCCTCCTGGTACCATGGGGTTACCAACGTCTGTATAGAGCAGAGATGGGAACCTTTGTCTCCTTGGAGAACTCGGAGCTGTGCCTGCATTTCAGTCAGGTGCTCAGGGAAACAGGGCAGGGCAACACATGGAGCTTGAAAACTGCCTGGCTGGACGGTGTCTCCTGTGCTAAAAATGAATGGAATGCACTGTTCAGGGCAAAGCAGGACTTGGGAGAGTGGATCTGCTGAGATTTCTGGAATTGTGGGTTATGAATGGATGGAATCCAGTTACTCTTTGTAAAAATGAAACCCTTCCTTTCCAGGTTATGTAAACTGGCCTGATCATATTAGCAAGGATTTCTTCTGCTGTGCAACTCTTGAGGAAAAGGAGGACAATTTTAGCAAAATTTATGATTTAATCATCCATAAATTCAGACTGTCTAGGGTAGTGCTGGCTGTGCATCATCCATCTAGGATTTGTGAGGCACATAAGGAGCATTGTAGCACAGCCCAGGGTGTGTGATGCAACAGTGACAGCAACACAAACCTCATATGCTGCTCAGGGTCACTAAGATTTTCGGGACAGGAGTTGTTTGTCTGGAATCAGAGCCCATCTCTAACCCGGTCATGTCCCTTTTGGACCCCCACCACATGCTCTGGGGGTGTGGGGACATTTTCAGTGTCCACAGCAAGTCCTTTGCACCATGTGCCTTCTGAGAAACACCAACTTCAGCTGTTTTGTAGAATCTGTGTTTTACTAGGCAAGCCAAGGGTGTGAGTTTAGCTAAATGTTATCTTCAACGGCAAATTCTCAAAATAATCAAGTCAAAGGATACCACTGGGGTAGGGAATACTGCCATTGCAGTGATGCTTAATCTTGTGGTTTATTAGGGAAGGAAAAGCATTCACAAGCTGAAGTTGTTCAAACAGGATTTCCTCATATGGTAAATTTATATGCTGATATGGGACTAGTTGACATCTGGGAGTGAAACAAAATGAAAGTGCAGCTCAGCTCTTTTGAGTGACTATTTTTAGTCCTTATTACTGGAGTTGAGTTGAGGAATTACTTTCTTTGGGAAAGCAACAGTGCTACCCTTCTCAATTTCTGCTTCCACAGCTGTCAGCTTTGCTTTCCATCCATCCCTTGACTTCCCTGGATGAAGGATGGCTGGGGCACTCGGGTTGCACATCATCATCCAGCACTCCCCAGTGCTCTATACTGGTCCAGTTTGCCATTGGGTGTGTCACAGAATCATGGAGTGGTTTGGGTTGAAAGGGACCTTGAAGCTCCTCCCATTCCACTCCCTGCCACGGGCAGGGACACCTTCCACCACCCCAGGCTGCTCCAAGCCCTGTCCAGCCTGGCCTTGGACACTTCCAGGGATCTGGGGGCAGCCACAGCTTCTCTGGGCACCCTGTGCCAGGGCCTCCCCACCCTCACAGGGAGGAATTCCTTCCCAGTATCCCACCTAATCCTGCCCTTTGTCATTGGGAAGCCATTCCCCCTTGTCCTGTCCCTCCGTGTTCTTGTCCAAAGTCTGTCTCCATCCTTCCTGTCAGCTCCCTTCAGGTACTGGAAGGCCCCATTTAGGTCACCCCAAAGCCTTAAAATTCAAATTTAGACTCAGGATACATCTGCAGACTCGATGGGCAGTGCCAGTGCCCGTGTTTGCCTTTCTGCCCGCCCTTTGTGGGGATGTTTGGTCAAGTCCAAGGAGCTCCTTACCCTGCAAAGTAAACTTGGGAGAGAAGTGTTTTGCTGGGATTTGTCCCCTTTGAGCTGGTTCACGCTGTGACAGAGTCACCTCAAGGCAATATTTTCAATGCCTGCTGAAGGGAGCAATTTTACTGGAGAAATGTGAGGTTCTGAAAGGTGCCTGTACAGAGTTCAGGGCTATGGAATCCCAGGATAGTTTGGGCTGGAAGGACCTTTAAGGCCATGTAATCCAGCCCTCTCTGTGGGCAGGGACACCTTCACTAGAGCAGGTTGCTCAGAGCTCTGTCCATGCTCAGCCCTGTTTTTTACCCTACTTTAATCCAATGTGCTTTAATAACTTTTTTTCCCAGGCAAAGGAGATGATTACAAAAGTAGAAGATCCTCAAAAGAGATGCTGATCTTCAGTTTTTATCAATATGTTTTAGTCAATCACTTTATAAAGTGATTCATAAACTGATTTTTAAAGTGCAGTATAAAATTTCCTGCTTTCCCAGTGATTCATGCTAGGAGTCCTGAAGAATTTAAAAAGCTTTGACCAAATTAATCTTTGTGTCTCTCCTTAATGCACAAGGCCCGAAGCTTGTGTATGCTTCAGTTCTTCCTAAGCCTTTGCCATTTCCAGGAATAAGGGCAAAAAAAAATCTCACTTAAAAATATGAGATTTCAAATTTGAATTTCTTTGCACCACGGAGGCTTCATCCCTGAAGGAGTAATTAATATGTCTGACCAACACAAGCTTTTCCCAGGCTTCCTGCTCTCTCTAGTTGGGCTTTAGCCCAAATTTTATTTGCCGATAGGTTGTGCTAATTAAAAAGCTTCTCTAGCTTGAAGACCAAGAGCTCAGGCCATTGCAGTGGGGGTGTGGTCACTTCAAACTGGAGTATAAACGGATCTTTTTCTTCATCTTTGGTGTGATGCCTTCTTAAATGTTTAATAGTCCGTGAGTGAGGGGTTGGTGCTGACGTTCCTGTGAGAAGTGCCCGAATACTGTACTGGATACCTGGTTAACGTGTGACTGAAACACCTGGGGAGTGCGAAGCTGTTGTGACTTGAGCTGAATAATTCAGGGTTCCTGGACGTGATCCAGCGGCCAAAATTCACTTATTAGTCCTACATCCTCAAGCAGGATGGGAACAGATGCTTCCAAACAGGTTGCCCTGGGAAGTTGGAGCTCTTTCCTATGTGGTAGATGGGACACTTGCTTTTGAAACTTCCCTCGTGGGACACGAGGGGGAATGTGATGTTGAGGAAGTTTTAAAGGCGTTTCTCTGTTACTTGAGCTGAGATGATTTATCATGGGAGGGTGGATTTGGGGAAGGGGCTTTGCTTGTTTCTCCATTAAAATACTGTAATTCTCCTCTGTAATGCCAGATGCAGTGAAGCCCTGACCTTCTCCTGCATTTTTAGATGCAGTGAAGTTTTGAGTGAGGAATTGAAAGCAGGATCTATTCCTTGCTTGTGCCCAAAATAATCTTCTATTTAGAATGACTGTATTAGGCAATACCTGGTGCTGTGTTTCCTGGAGTGGTGGCCTGAGCCTTGGCACCAACCAGGAGATTAATTTCCTTGTATTATCTGGTGCTGCTATTTTGCCCTCCCTCCCTTTTCTAGGCTTTAGAAGGAAATACACAGCTTGCTCTGAGCTCCTGCTCTTTGTGCCGCACCTTCCAAGCTGGGCTGAGGAATTAAGGAATGGATTTGCAGGCACTTGACTTATCTGGCTGCCCTGCTCATAAGTTACCTACTTTATTCCTGCTCTATGCAAATTAAACCTCACTGGTTTATATTTCATCAGTGCACCTGCATTATTTTCAGTGCAGGGTTGGTTTGGGAGTCCTGGCTCTGGGTTTAGCCCCTTGGGACTCAACTCCAGGTATTCGCAGCCATGCTGCAGAGCGTGTCCTTCCCCGAGGCTGAAGGGGATGTCCTCCACTGAAAGTGGAGTCGAGTCCTTTCCTGGTGCACTGACTTGGAATTTCAATCACGTCCTTGTTGCGAAGTGGGAGCATTACAAGCTTGGGTGAAAGCAGAACTCAGGAGCTCACAATTTTAGCAACATCAGCTGAAACAAGACTGAAAACAGCACTTAAGTAAGAGGATTTTGTGCGGAAAGAAAAATGTTTGAGACTGCACTGAAGACAGAAGCTTAGTGGTTGCCTGAAGCCACCATAAATAAAATACTCTTTATTCTCTCAGGGAATTTTGTTTGCATTTCTTCAGGTGATATTTTCTTTCTTTTCCATTAGACAAACTGCTGAGTTTGAAAGTGATGTCCTGTTACCTGCCTTCCCTGGACATTTTTGCCTTGGTAAATACCAGGATTTCAAAAGCTTCTGCCAGCCCAGGCGGTGGGGGCCTGGCTGCCAGCCTGGGCTTGCAACCTGAGACAGGCTCAAGAAACAAGAGATGGGACTTTTGGTGTGTGAATTCAAGGGAGGAGAGAGCCATGAAATGGAGGAATGAGGTAAAATATCAGCTGCATTGTGCTGACTGCAGCTGTATTCATCCACCAGGTGCTGTCACCCTGCAGATCCAGGGCTCATCGAGAGAGGTTTGCGTGTAATCCTGGCTCAGCATTGACAGTGCTCCACTGGGTGGTCAAAACCAGCTTTGCGTAGCCATGAGTCCAGGCAGGGCCGATCCAGAGCTTGGTGAGGTGCAAACTGGCTGGATGGAGCCACTGTTAACTTCATATGAGAGTGGAGGAAAAACGTGATGGGGATTGAAGCTGGCACGTGTGTGCCAGGTGAGCACAAACTGTCACCACTGCTGGGATTGATGGCAGAGCCTGTGTGGAGCTGGGTGCCTGTGTGCAGAGGTGATGGAGGGTGGGTCAGGCGGGCTCAAAAGTGGCGAGGAGGGCATGAAGGAACTGCAAGGGTAGGCAGGTCTGGGAATTATGGCAAAGGAAGGAATTCTGGGAAGTGTGAATGTGTTGTCAGGTGTGATATTCCTATGGCCTATAGGTGTGCAAAACCAGGAGCTTCCTGGTTTAAAACTGGAATTCCTGGGACAAAACTGGACAGTTGGGAGCTTTGCAGGGCAGTCACCCAGGTACATGGTGCGAGACCCAAGCAGAAGGCATATTAACCTACTTTTTTGACCTTTGAGGAATGGGAGAACTTTCAGGGAAGAGGGCTAATGAGAGATCCTCTCTGCCTCCTGCCTGCCTTGCCAGGCATCCGGTTACTTGCCAGAGTTACCTCCTGAATTTACAACCCTGGCTACAGCCTCCAGGAGCTGGAAAATGCTGAGTTTGCATCTGAAGCCGGGCAGCTGTCGGCTCCAGGGAGAGCTGGGATAGAGCAAATCCTGAATTTGGGATGTTGACACTGTGTTAGTTCTGCTGTCAGTAAGCACAGGATGTTTGCTGTCACCTTCAAATACAGTGTATGCTCCCTGCTGCTCTACTAATGTGCATTTTCTCAAATGTTTTTGATGTGATTTCTCACAAAACAGAATTTCAGTTGCACTTGACTGGAAGGAGAACCTGGATCTGTCAGGCCAAGACCAATTTGCCCAACTTTGCTCTTCCTGCAAGAAAAAACTCTCCATTTCAATTGAGCAGTTCCAAAACTTCTGTGACCAGGCTGATTGGAGCATGAAGCAAACAGTGCATAGAAAGAAAGAGCACTTGAAAAGGTCATTGAGCATTAGGATTAAAAGAAAGCATCACAAATGACATGTTTGTAGATGGTCGGGATGGCAAATGGCAGCATTGAATCTCAAGAGCTGCTGTATTTGTAGTAATTATGGTTTCAATTTAAAAAATAAAATAAGTGACCACTGTAAAAATTAGCCAGCCCTTCTCCAGGGATGGATTGAGGCTCTTCCTCAGAATGTTTGAGTGGAAGGCAGGAAGACAGTGTGAAAAACAGGTCACCAGACTTGTGAACCAACTCAGACCTACTGCGCTGGGTGATTTCAAAACCTTTTGGAGCACAAACACACTTGTGTTCATCCCTCCTGGTAGTGAAACCAGGTGTTGCAGCTGCCTCATGAAGAGTTTGCAAAACCAGGCTGAGTTCTTGTCTCTCAGTGCTGTGCTGTAACAGGTTATTTGCATTTTGTTTGGCTAAAATTTCCTATGTGTAGTCAAAGCTAACAAAAAAAATGTTATTTTGTGTGAAATCCAGACTTAAAATGGGGAAAAACTCTCACTGTTCAGTAACATTAGTCGTAAAACCTGTTGGTGAAGTTGGTCAGTTCTACAGACAACTTCAGTGTCTTTAATCCATTTATCAAAAGTTAGAGGTTTTTTTTGCAACCTGTGCAACTTCTATCTGTAGCCCTCACTTTCCTCTTTCACGTGGGGCTCACAGATTGCAAAGTCACTCACTGCCACGATTTATTGGGAAGTGACTTTTTGCAAACTTTCTGCTTCACAGGAATTCTTGGCACCAGATGAAAGCCAGTAAATTGCATTGTCATGTTCAATGACAAGTTTAATAAATAAAACATTGTTTCTGTTACCCAGAAGACAAATGCTGGTGCAGAAATCATTAGTGATCCTGGCAAAAAGTCGGGATGAATAGCTGTTCCCAGAAAGCCTTGGTGCCGCTCCATCCTGCTCTTCTGTTGCTGTGTAGTGGTTCTTTTCCTTGGACACATGATGGAGACTTGCACTGGATTTATATAAACTAAAGTGATAAATTAGTTTTGAGAGTAGACACAAGTATGTGCCCTCTGGAAATACATCCTTACTGGGAAAGAGGTGCCAGGGAAATGTTAATTTTTCCCTGTGTGCTGTGCACCTTTGTAGATGTGCTAACAGGAACTGCATCTGGTCAGAAAACACCTGCAGGGATGGAAACCACCTGCAGAATGTGCTCCTGGAGATACTGGACCCTAACTTGTAAACAGTTAGGGAGTTAACAGACAAGTGCCCAGCTCCAGACTATGAGGGGTTGTAGTTTCTTCTCCCTGGATGTAACATGTTTTGACAACTGGTTGGTCCATGAGATTAAGCTGCAGGCAGCTCTGGATTATTTAGAAGCTCACACGTGGAAGTGCCTTCAGTGTATTATAACTCACTTGGTAATTGTTTTAGAGTTGGGCTGGGATGTTGGGAGATGTCCTGTGGACAGAGAACAGTGCTGGCCTGGCATGGAGGTGGGAATGAGGAAGGGAAATCAGGTACAGCTGATTGCAGGGATGCTTGGAAGAGCTGCCAGAGGCTAAAGTGATAAACGAGGATTTGGTAAAACACTGACCCTTGAGCTTGTCTGGAGGAGGAGGAGATCTCTTTGGTAGCTGCCTCTAGAAGCCCATTGCTGCTCCTTTAATCTGTGCAGGACTTGCCATGGCTGTGCTGGAGCCTGAAATGGTGAGAAGTATCTGATGTCAGCAGCAGTCTGGTGCCAAGGAAAGTGAAGCTGCCTCGCTTCTCTCCTGCCCCTGGATTATTTTAGTTCCTCTGCATGAGGCTTCAGGGCAGATGTACGAGTTACTTGTTCCTAGAGGCTCTCTTGAAAGAGATCCCTCTTGTCCCTCTGAATTTCGTGTGTGTTCCATTCCTGGAGCAATGAAGGACAAAAGCTGGTCAGTGTTTCTGGGGTTTTTTGGCTGCGTTTGCAGTGTGTTCAACACCAAGACTTGAATTCAGAAAACAAGTTGTGAGAGTATGTTCAGGCATTAATTTGGGCTAGTAGTGCTATGTGCTCAATTGTGTTTTAAAGTTAGAGCACAGCAGAATGAAATAAATAATGTGCAGGGGAATGTCTCTGAGGAGGATTCGCTGACTCAAAAGCTGTGACGTGACTTGTACAATTGCTCTGTAAATAAATACAGATTACAGGGGACCTGGGGGAGACAGAGTACAGCAGCTTCTGCTAAAGCCTTCCGATCCATCACTTCTTGCTTTTATTTTAATCTCTAATCCTTCTCACTTGGTATTCGTGGAACGAGCGGTGTCAGCACTTGGTCTGTTTGGTCTTGACCGCAGCAAATTGGGCTGAACTCGTTACTGAGCATACGATGTGGTCAGAAGTATTTGAGATAATAAAAGCCACTGGATCCCATCCCAACCAAAACCAGACAAAGGTAAAAGTAGTTCAAGAGAAGGAGAATGAGGTCTGCATCAGTGTCTTGTTTTTTAATAATCTTTGACCTTTTATGAGTGTCCACAGCAGAGTCTGCGTTCAGGTTTTATTACCTTTGATTGTTTCCTAACTGTGCTATTGCTGTTTCTCCCCTAGCACACCTTGCTGTCACGGAGCTGTGATTTATGAGTCCATTACAAATGGTTTTAGATAGGATCTGCCAGAGGAGGGTTAATAGTCAAGGGAAAAATAATGTGGAAAAAGAGATTGCGAGGAATATGTGCATCTGATGGAAACGTCTTGAGTGCAGATCTTCTCTGGACTTTCCCGGGTCAGACAGTTATTCCCTTTGCCATCTAATATCCTAAAAAGTGAATGTTGACAGCTGAGAAGGGAACCCTGCAACTTAGCATACTACTGTACTTTTTATTACCCAAGGGTTACAATAATTCAACCCTTGCTGCAGCTTCTAGCAGTAATATTATCCTATTGTGTAATTGGGAAAGGGAGTCTTCTGCCCTTGGAGCTCTGGAAGTTGGCAGGGATTAAAATGACAAGCAGGAGGGGAAGCTGGATATCTGTTTCAATTAAAAAAACTTAGTGTTGTAGTACCACAAAGCTGAAACGTTAGTCAGACATTCCTGTTGGGAGAACTGACAGGAAATAATGTGATTTACAATCTTGGGTATGTCTGCAGCTTGAAAGGAAGGAAAAAGAGTCGTTTGCTGGTTGTGTACTTCTGGCCCTGGATTAGTTTACAAAGATATTTTGCCTGCAAACTACCCAGTGATCAGAGTGATCTGATGTGTGGGTGCTTCGAATTGCATGGAATTGAGCAGATGTTCTAGTTGTGGTGTCTCTTTAGGTTTTTACCTTACATTTTTGCTTTCTGAACATTGAGATGCGGCTTGTACTTTGAATCTGGGTAACATTTCAGATGCCAGTCTTGAGTAAAACTTGTGTGTGAAACGTCTCCAAGATGTTTATCTGTTACATCATGTGTGTGACTTTTTCACCTCAATTTTAATTACTGAAGTAATTTTCGGGTCCCTCAGTTGTTCTCAGCTGATGTCACAGATGGAAAAGGGGATTGGTAGCACAGTCGTGCCTGGAGTAGAAATGTACTGGGTTTGCTGGTGGAAAAGGTTTGGTGGCCCAGCTGGATTATTTCCCAGGAAGGGCTGAAG
The DNA here is from genome assembly GCA_013397815.1 of Aleadryas rufinucha. NCBI lineage: Eukaryota > Metazoa > Chordata > Aves > Passeriformes > Aleadryas > Aleadryas rufinucha. The sequence goes on along the minus strand of VZTH01006773.1, from coordinate 166,391 downwards.
TGGAAGAAGCTCCCACTGCTGTAGCACTGAGCTCCCTCAGCTCTTGGCTCAGGAGTTTGCTCTTGAGTGGAGTTAATGCAGAAATAGAGCACAGAAGTGAAACCAGCCTGGGTTTCTGTTTGAAGAATCAACTCTGTTTATGCTCAGCAATAACACGGTTGGATGAACAGGAGTATCCAACAGAGGTGTGAAGGGGGATTCAATCCACAGGGCTCTGTGATAAACTGGAGCAAATTTCTGCTGACTGGAAGGCCAGGAGCTTTAAATGAGGTCTTTTACCTCCTTCCAAGTGGAATGGCTTTGGAATGGGGAGAGCTGCAGGTTTGTGTAAGCCCTCCTGAAAGATGGAGTATAAGTTAAGTCTCGGGTAACTGGCAAGGGAGAGCTGTCAAAACTTGGGAATAAAGCCTGTGGATTTCTGTAAGTGTATGGAGTCAAAAGCATGTATAAAGATGTTTAAAAAATGCAGAATACCTGTAGTAACTCCTCCGAGTGCTGGTGTTTGTTGAGAAGAGCAAAGAGGTGCCACTTCGGGGAAGTGTTCCTGGTTCTGCTGGAGTTGGAAAGGCTCTGGATGTGTATCCTGGTGCACGGGAGCTCATTGATCAGGTGACAGTGCTGTGCATGGGGTGGGGCAGGCCTGGTGTGGGTTATTGCCGTGGGCTGTGCAAGAGAAGCTCTTTGCTCACAGTTTGTGTTGTGTTGGGTCAGCCCCTGTTTGCTGATGATTCCAGCACAGATTCCCTGTGCCCTGTCCCCCTCTTCCCAAGGAGCTCTGTGCTTCAGACATGGCAAGTGGGAGTCAAAAGGAAGTTCAGCTTGTTGCCAAGTTCAGCTTGTGATTTCCATACCCACAGTAACTACCTGGGGTTTTTTATTTGTGTTTTCTGCATTGAATGACATCTGCCCATACTCAGCCTTTAAAATTAAGGTGCACAGCTGTGCCCCTTTACAACTGCACATTTATGCAGTTATTTTTTTAAAAAAATTTCAGCACAGTTTTTTCAGATTTGAGCTCTAACACAGAGTGCCCAGATGACCAGAGACCTGTGGGTGTTGTGAGAGGGTTTCTTTTTTGGAAATAAGCTAAATACAGAAAAGAGACTGAAAAGAAGAGGAGGTGCAGACAAAGGAAGCTGTAAAATAACTTCTGCAGACATACTCATAACCTTTTTCCCTGGGGTAGTGCCATGGGAATGCTATAACAGGTGCTTAAGTGGAGATTCTAGATAGGCAAACATCTTTAAAGGAAACTTTTTAAAGAGCTTTCATCTAAGCTAATATTTTCAGTCTTTGAGATTCCTATGATCTCTAAATCCTTCAGTGACTTCAGCTGTAATAAAACTTCATTTAGAATTTCTGTCTGAACTCTCTGCTCCTCCACAGGAGGTTGTGGGCTGGATGAAACAGGGATAGTGGAAAACAACCTCCTGTCAAGTAAACACTAAGCTCTCTAAGTCCTGCAAGCTCAAAGAGCTTGGCTTTGAGAGCAGCCCAACCTGGGAGACAGCCTGTCTGGTCACCTGCTCAGAAAGCAGGGCTTCAGGAGCCTCTCCTTGGGTAAAGACAAAAATTCCATGGAAATGTTTTGTCTGGAGGTCTGTTAAGAAACCTGGTTGGCATGATGTGATTTTATAAAAGAATGAAACAAGTGGGAATCCAGGACAGGTGAAGTTGAGAGGGGTACGTGGGGTTTGGAGAGGTAGTTGACATATGTCCTGAGTTTCCCCAGAGCACCTTCCTCTCTCACAGTTGTGTGAAGGCTTTGGGGGGTTTTCAGCAGCACTGATAACGTGCCACTCTCAAAACTGCAGTGGCAGCACATCTCTGGGAGTGTTCACCTTCTGTTGAATCAGGGAACTGCATGCTGCTGGCACCTGGGTTGTGGCTCCTGTCCCTCTGTGTGTCAGTGCCTGCAGCTGCTCCATCTCCTCCAGCTGGGCGGAGGCTGGAGCCACAGGCTGGGTTTGAACCAAAGGCTGGGTTTGACCACACACCTGGTTTTTAAATCTTCACCTGCAGAGAAGGAACTGGGAGCAAAAGCTCCTGGTTCAATTCCCTGTTCAATTCTGAAGTAGGTCGTACCAGATGTGTCCAATACCCCAAGGTACCACTTTGCTCTGTAATCTGTCAGCTTTGTGTTGCCTTTTTGACCATTCCAGCTGGATTTATGCTGGATTAAAGTGACTGTTATAACCATGGATTTAGGGACAGAACTGCAGCGGAACCTGCCTTTATTTTGGTGCTTTAAGAGATCTGCTGGCAAGCTGTTTAATTACCTAAATGCTCTGCAAGAAACCGAGGAGTCCAGCTGCTCAGCTTTGCTTTTACCTCCTGGATGCCAGAGAAATAACACTGTACCAGGCACTGTATGTGCCTGAATATTTTTGTTTTTCCATTGCACACAGCCATGTATGTCAGTTGTGTCTGAGCCCCTTGGAGAATCTCTGCCTTAGACAATCCTGCTTGTGTCTTTTACAGCTGTTATTGAATCTATTGGGATAAAAATGGTCACTCCAGGTTCTCTTGGTTAATCCATAAACACTGCAAGAGTGGATTCTCCTCCATTCAGTGTATTTTATTTTCAGTTTGCCTCGCTGTAAAATACTTACTCTGGGGTTGCAGCTTTAGTGGTGGTTTTTAACATCCTTCCCTAGGCTTTTTTGTCTTTTAAACAATTCCAGCTGGCAGAGGAGGATGGAGCACTTCCCTAAGTGTTCCCACGATCCACAAGTGAAGAGCACAACCCTGTGACAATGTGCCGGGTTTCCTTCCTGGATGCAAGAGATAGCAGGAGGTACAGACAATACTTGGGAAGAGAGATCCCCTGCCTGGGCTTGGCTGCAGGAGCTGGGCAGGCTCAGGCCACCTAAGGAGTATCTTTGCTTGTGGTCTGAGAGTTCAGTAGCAAAAAGGGAAGAGTTCCCTTCCCTGGCCATCTAATGAACAGCGTCCTAATGGATGTCCACTAAAGTGAGCACTCCCTCCTTCCCTCGTTCCACAGGTTTAGCTTAATTGCAGGAAACTTGGCTTCCTGTTTCTCCCTGTCCTGGGGGCTGCTGCGCTGAATAATGTGATAATGGAACTGGGTTAGTATTGAAGCTGTTTTTAAATAAGACTTTGGGAGTGTGACAGAACACGGAGGGTGAAATTAAACCTCAGCTCGTGGGATTTGGGTGGCTGGAAATGGCAAAGAGAAAAGGGACGGGAGCAGCAGTGAAAACAAACTGATTGTGCTTCACCTGACCCGTGATCAAAGGAACTCGTGCAGATTTTGGATGCTGTCAGGTCAGCAGGAAAGTGTCTATGTCTCTTGGTGAAAAGGACAGCTAAAGGTTATGTCAGGACCGTAGCTCAATTCCTCAGGTGTCTGGGGCACATTTTCTGACACTGAAGTGGAGTTCAAGGGTGTTTTTTTGTATCGGAATTGATGTGAGACCAGCTACAGTGAGCTCTTTGGAGAAGGTTGCTATGTTTGCTCTAAATAACTGACATCCCTGATTTCTTACATACAGGCAGCCCTTGGTGTGTGTTTTGTAGGAAGGAGGAAATCATGGATCATGTTTTGTGTGCGTGTTTCATTCTGTTTTTCTGATAAAGCTGCAGGGGAGAGGGAGCTCTGTAGTGGAACAGAGTTTGTCTTGGTTGCCGGTTATCTCAAACTGATCAGTGCAACTGAGGAAGTGTTAAACCTGCTTTGGGAGAAGCAACTTTCAGTTCCCTAGCCCAGGTTATTACTGAGATAGTGTGGAAAAACAACACGTTAAACACACAAGCGTTGGAAGCAGTTTGGGTGAGGTAAGGTCTGGACTCCTTTCCATCAACTGCACAGTGTTAAATTGCCAAGTCAATAATCCACAATCAAATGTAATGAATTTTACTTGTATTACTGCAAAGCCTGCTGAGAACTGGGAGCTGTGTGTTGTGTTACCTGTCCACCTTGTGACCAAGGGCTCTTCTTGTTCCTGCAGAGTGACCAGCAGCTGGATTGTGCCTTGGATTTGATGAGGCGTCTGCCTCCGCAGCAGATAGAGAAGAATCTCAGTGACCTCATTGACTTGGTGAGTACTGGACGCTGTCCCCAAGAAGTGGTTGTGACAAAGGCCTGGTGTGGAAGAACTTCTTCTGGGGCATCTCCAAGGTGTGGCGATTTGTTTGTCCCCTTGTCTTTTGGCAAGGTTGAACAACCAACCACTGCCCGAGCCATGTCAGGAATCCACGTGATTGCTTTGGGCCAGCCAAGAGCTGTGTGTGCAGGGACGCTTAGGGATGGAGGGTCATTAGCAGCACTCTTGATGGAACTCACTGCCAGCTTGAGGCTACTGTTTGGATGTGGGACAGTGTGTACAGCTGGGTGCAGGCCCTTGTACCTGGGTATTATCTCCTGATAAACAACTGCTGTGTGCAGCTCTGGGAGGTGCAGTGGCTGTGCTGCCCTGCATGCTGCAAAGGCACTGCTGAGAACGTCTGGGCATCTGGAGAGCACCCAAATCTATTTGTAATTTATGCTCTATCAGATATTCTGCAGTCCAGTGTCAAAAAGCAAACCTGGCCGACCGTCTTGTGTCTGATATCTTTTTTCTGCTTGTCCCTGGAACTTTTTTTGTCCTTTACACAATGCTAGGGAAGAAAATTAACTTGAGAAGGATTTCTAGGCTCATTACAAGTTGCACATCCTGTGATGCGTGTTTGGGCTGCAATAACCTGGTCAGTGCCAACTGTCCCTTAAAACAGTGTGTGGCACAGTTGCCTCTGGAGTAACTGAAGGTGTTACTGAAATATGGATTTAATCTATAGAGAGTCTGCTAGTGGGAAAACTGGATTCTATTGTCCTGTCTAAATGGCTTATTTCTGACCTAAGCTTCTAAATCTGTGCAGAAGAGCAGCTGCTCACCAGGTAGAGGTTTGGTTGGAAAGGTCTGTTCCTAAGTGGTTCAGAGGCTGGTGTTGGTAAGCTGTGGTCAAAAAGTTGTGGCTGACTTAAATGTATCAAACTCTAAACACTTCTTTTACTTACATAAGCCCAGGTACGGGTAGGAGAGCTCTGGGGGTCAAGGAAGAAATTATTCCCTGCAGGAAGGGATTATTTCTCTCTCTTGAAACCATTTAGTAATTGGCTACATCTGGGCCCCCAAAACTCTTGGCAACCTAAAGCATCGTTTTTGTGGCTGTTGCTGGAGGTAGGACACAAGAAACTAAATCACTGATCTGATCTGGTGTGACATGGTTGGTTTTGTGATGAAATTGGGAGGACTGAGCGGATGTCAGAGTTTGAGCAGCTCCCAGGACCACTCAAAACAAGGAGTTGTTTGGGGAGCCATGGTAAGCTTGACTGTGTAATTGGTCTGAGGTTTTTTAATGACTCAGAAAATTGCTGGGTACCTCTAAATGCTGGAATTACTTTTGGATGGTGCTCATTAGTGCTCTACATGCTTTCCATCAGCAACACGCTCACTGGCCTTCTTTTCATAGTGTCACACGAACCAGACCAGTTTGGGACTTGTTAGGAGGGGTGTCTGTGACCCCCACAGGAGGCATTGCAGTCCCTCCTCTGGGGCAGAGATGAAATAATTTGTTAAATCCAGTACTATTCCTTTATTGTTGAGGCACCTGTAGACCTGTTGTGCAGCCACTCTCAGCCTGACCTCCTGAAGTCTCCCCTGGTTAGACAAGGGCAGTGTGTGCTCTGCCACCTGTAACAGCTCCAGAAACATCATGAGCCAGACTCGAGCAAATGGTTTTTTGACCTTTTTTTGGCAAATTTCATCCAGACCTTTACATCTGACGTTTTGATTCTGCTGCTTGTCCCCTTAGCAGACAATAACCTCCTTGAGGGCAGACTCCAAATGCACGATGAGCATGAGCAGGTTCATTAAATTTGGGAGAGAATTGTAAAACGTGGCACCCTGACTTCTTGGTTTCCTTGTGCTGGGTTTCCTTGCTCAGTCCACTGCCACGGTGGTGCAGGTGTGAAGCAGAGGATCATGTCAATATTTGGGGTGAAGTTTAGGATATTAACTGAAGTCTGTTTGCAGCTCAATTTGCGGTGGTCTTTTTATAGGACTTGATCTCCAGACTGCTGGTGGCTGCTTGCTTAAGATCCATTGAAAGGAGAGAAGATGGCTTAGAAATGTCATTGTATGTAAAAAGTTTTCCAAAACTAGCACAGTAAGAAACTGGCATCTCCTTTGCAGAATCCCAGAATGGTTTGGGTTGGGAGGGACCTTGAAGCTCATCCAATGCCACCCCTGCCATGGGCAGGGACACCTTCCACTGTCCCAGGCTGCTCCAAGCCCCGTCCAGCCTGGCCTTGGACACTTCCAGGGATCTGGGGGCAGCCACAGCTTCTCTGGGCACCCTGTGCCAGGGCCTCCCCACCCTCACAGGGAAGAATTCCTTCCCAATATCCCATCTAACCCTGCCCTCTGGCAGTTTAAAACCACTCCTAAGCTGGTGTTCCTGCTGGGAAGGATAACCACACTAAGTTCCCTCCCTGAGGTCCTTCTTATTCTGTCCATGTTCTGCTGCTTGTTTCTCATAAAGAATATCTTGGTCCCCATCTGAATCCATGGAGTATGTCCAGGACTGTCCAGGACTGCCCCCAAGTGTTGTGCTGACAAGGGAAATGGCCCAAACTTGAACATGAAGTAAAAGGGTGGTGGAAGGAGAGAATTTTTGGGTCACTGGCCCTCATCAGCCCAGACACTTTTCATTCATTAGCAAAACAGTTTGTGGTTTGCCCTTTTACCACATCTGTTGTTGGGTTTTTCAGACTGCTGAGGCTTCAATTAGAGTTCATTAGAGACCTTGTCAATCACAGCCCTCCAGAAGTCCTGCCTCAAAGAAGCTGTGCATGGTGCTGGAAATGGGCTGTGGCATGGAATGCTCTGCTTGGGATTCAATTAGTCATTATTTGTAAATACACTACTCAGAGGCTGTCAGAATGTACAAGAGGACTTCTGAGTCTCTACAGAATGAGTTTGCTGTAGGCACATACCTTTTTACGGACAACAAATTCAAATTGGAATAATTTTCCGTGGAGCTCCTCTGGAAACTGTGAGCATTGGAGCATCTACCTGTGGGCCAAGTCCAAGCTGGGAGGAAGTTCCCAAAAGAGGAGAGAAAAAGGTGGTTGCACTACTCTTAAATGGATTTGTTGTGAAGATGCTCCAAGTCAAAGGTTGCACTTGATGATCTTAAAGGTCTTTTCCAGCCTAAGTTATTCTGTGGGTAGTGACAGCACTTGGAGCATTAGTTCAGATGTGTCACATAAATGCTGTGTCACCTCCTTATTGCCTCACATTGTCCAGGAGTTGCTGCTGCTGATTCACTGTGCTTCCCGTGGCAGCCTGTTGTGAGTCACATCTGTTCTCATCACCTGCTGGAAAGGGGACTGTGAGGGTGTTCTCTGGTTGGAAATGTCCTGGGATCAGCTGAGAGTGAGGTTTTGTTTGGCCCGTGGAAGTCACACTGAGTGGCAGGAGGCACGAGGGAGGGAAGCTGGTAGAGCTTGCTTCTGAGTGGCCGAGCAGCTTATCCTGAAAGGTCAGAACAATCCATGGCAATTGTCCTCCTGCTTCCTTTTTCTGTACAGAAAGTCAGCCCTCTGTACTTTTAGCTGTGCTCTTTCCAGGAGCAATCCCAGACAAGAATCAGCTTCTGGGCAGTGCTGACCTGGAAGGTCCCTTCCTAGGACAGCAGCACAGGGCAAGGTGGGTGAGTGATGCCCGAGGTCACAGCCTCCAGAGCCCTTTTGGGGTATTTCTTCAGACAGCTTCACTGACATGTCTTTGAGGGCTGAGGTGGCAAAGGTGGAAGGAAACTGGATTTATTGTCCTTGTGGGCCATGTGCAGCAAGTAATGGATCTGTGACAGGGTTGCCTTGATGGCTTTGACTCGAGTGTGGAAGTTGATGCCCTCTCAGTCTTGGTGGAAGTTAAGCAGCTTCCTTTAGCAAGTACAAATTTCCTGCTGAGTGTTTAATTTGGATGTTTGCCTGCGTGTGTAGAGTATAAATTAGGTGAAAAATCTAGCTGACTCAGGAGAATCAGATGCCTGGCATGACATGGGGACAGAAAATGGTCCTCACAGAAGGGACAGGCTTGCAAGGAAAGGGGGGTCGCTCACAGCCACAGCTTTCTCCCTCTCTTCTCCCAGTAAGACTGGTATTGAAACAGCACTCATTCCCAAAAGTGAAAGCTTTCTTGAAGAACAGAACCAAGTAATGCTGCCATGGAAGAATTAAAGTGAGAGTTCTTTATAGACACAGCAGTCATAACTTCCCTGGTTATTTTTTAAGGCTCTGTTTGCAATTAAAGATCTGGGAGGTGATCATCTCTGCTTTCTCGTCGCAGGGGAATACTGAAGTATTTTTAGTAGAATGTGTTACTTTTCAGAAAATCCCAGAGTGATGAATCTTAAAATGCATAAACTTAAGATTTTGAAATATTTGAACATGGTTCAGGCCGTTGCTTCATGTGAGCTCCAGGCAAGTCCCAAATCTGCTTGCATCCTTCAGTGACTGAAGATATATGAAGCTACAGAATTTACCCCCAGGCAAACTGCTGTGCTTGGGCTGCACAGACCATAAAGAACTTGAGAATGTGACTGGAGCTTTTTGTGTTTGGAGTCCAAGAGCCTGAGCACTGCGTGGCATCGCGGGGAGAGATAAAATAATTGGATGCAGATGGCCAGCTGAGCGTCTGGTGAGGGTGGGAGATGTTTTAAACAAAAAATCAGATCCAATGAAAGCTGAAAAAGAAGGTGGTGGAAGCAGAAGTACTTTGACAGCCCTGTGGGCTCAAAACTGAGTCTCTGACCTGCTGTTCTGCCTGCACTTGCTGACCTGTGGGATGAGCTCCCAGCCAGCAGCAGCCAGGCAGGTTTCTAACACAAGGATTGTTGGCTAAAGAAAGGGGCTCTGGCTCTCTGAATAAATTTATGGTGCTTGAGAGCCAGTTTTTCCATCTGGTGAGTGGCTGTAAGCAGGAGCTTTTCCAGCTAGCAAAGATTACCTCTGGATATCTTGATGGTAATTGGAGATAGCAATTAATATATGTAAATTGTTAATGTGAAGCTTGGCTTAGAGCTTGCAACCCCACTTCCTGGCATGAGATTGGAAAAGGTCTGGTCTCATATCACTTATTCTATTTTTAAGCCTTTTTGCCTTCCAGGCTCCTGCCACTGCACTGCTGGTGTTAGAGACCCTTAAAATATCTGTTTAAATATCATTTGAAGGGAGTGTGTGTGAGGATGAATCCAAATTGGAAACCTACCTAACCTCTTCTGAGGATGGAGGGGAAAGCTGGGATAGACAAATATCACTGGAGAGAGTATGTCCTGTATATCCCTGAGTTGTTGCTGGATATCTCCAACCCCAGCTGAACTCCTGACACAAACAGTCAGGACTTCCCAAGATATTGATACTCTGTGATGGCTCCTGGGACTGGCGACTGGTAATGAGATACAAGAGCCTTCACCTGCAGGTCACCAGTCACAGTCCAGGGCACTCTGGCTGTGCCTGCCAGATGGCTGCCTTTTGTTTCTCCAAAGGGGAATCCAGCAAAAGCCCTATTTTATCCAGCAAAGCACAGGAAGAAAGCCAAGGATCCTATTTTATGAATGGTTGTCACCTTTTTAAATGTAGGTCCTGGAGCTGAATTAAAACTTTCTGTAATTAATGTGACATTTCTGCTATGACACAGTTAGCTAGACAAAGCTGGATTTGCAACCTTGTTAACATCTGCCTTTTTCCAGAAAAACTCATTTGATTTAATTCTGGTTTTGCCAATTCTTGGGGTGCTGGAATTCAGTGCAAGTACATGAATAATGCTGAGCTGTTTCCACTATCAATTACATCTGGTCTGAACACAAAAGTCCATTTAAGTGTCATTTAATAAACAAAGCTTGATGATTGCATGGCCTTTGGACATGTGATGGATTGAACTAAGGTTTAGTACTGTATCCCACTGGATTTGTGGGAGTGACTTTACTGGTGGTTTTAGGCCTGAGATGAGCAGAGCCAGGCTTCCTTCTTGGCTTTCCACAACATCCACTAGGCCGTGCCTGCCTTGTGCAGGAACAGGAAATTCTGAGGCTGTGCAGTGACTCAGAAACATCAGAGTAATGTTTTATTAGATGAAGGATCTGAGCTGGAGCTGTGCCAGAAGGGTTATTTTGTGAGAGGGTCAGGGAGCTTCCAGGGGCTCTTCTGTGGTTGAGTGGTTTCCCCAAGCCATGGGAGCAGCGCTTCTGTCCTTTAATGTTACAAGTTCACATGTGATTAAAATACTCACCTTCCTGGTGGGATGGGCTTTTAATTAAAATCTGCTCTCATCACATGCATCCTCAGATACCTGCACCTTGCAGGTGCAAATTCAAAACACAGATGGATCTGAATGGCTCCTTGGCTAATTGAAATTTGCTTCATCTTCCCAGAACTGTAGAAATGTTTGGGTTGGAAGAGTCCTTAAAGATCACCCAAAGCCACCCCCTGCCAGGGGCAGGGACACCTTCCACTGTCCCAGGCTGCTCCAAGCCCTGTCTAACCTGGCCTGGGACACTTCCAGGGATCCAGGGGCAGCCACAGCTTCTCTGGGCACCCTGTGCCAGGGCCTCCCCACCCTCACAGAGAAGAATTTCTTTCTAATTTCCAAATTAAACTTAATCTCTTTCACTTTGAAGCCGTTCCCCCTTGTTCCTTCTGCTTCTTTGATGAAAAAACATATAATCTTTAATTTTGCTGCATTTAGCATAGTTTTCCAGTGTGTAAGGTTTCTGTGGAGGTCAGTAACGCAGACCTCTGAATAAACATGGAAAAAGACTATTTCCAAGGAGTCTTACACCAGGAATGTTGCTGCTTCAGTGGTAGATGTGGTACATTTCAGTCAAGGCTGTAGAAAAACAGCCACCTGGGTGTACTCGAGTGGCTACTGAGCCAAAATACAGACTATCCAGAGTGTGTGAAGTGCAGAATTTGATACAATTCAGTGTGATCAAAGCAAGGAGGGGGAGTGTGTGTCAGACATGGAGAACTGAGGGATAATTCCTCTTTCTTCTATGAATTTTTTTTAGATACTTGTTTTAATCATGTTTAAAAAAAAAAATCCAGAAGCAATTGTTTAATTGCTGATAAGCTCCTTGAACCAAGAAGTGAGGCCGGAAGGAATGATTGAGCTTAGCTTCTCCAAAAAGGGTATGGTTTCCACTTTGGCACAAGTGATTATTTGTCCTGATAGCAGAGCAGTTGCCTTAATTAAAACACTGTCCCCATACCTGGGCAGCTCTGCTGGAGAATTTGGTTACACGGGACAACAGGATCCTTGTTTGACACGTTTCCCTCACTTTCTCATTCAGGTTTTCTTTCCTCTGCACTACACATCCATTGTATATCTCCTTGGAAGAAAATATCCCCCAAACACCGTGCCCTTTTCCTTCTGAATGATGCTGCTGTTCTTCCAGGCTGAGCCCCAGATATCCGTTTTTCTTTCCAATTTACATTGAGGGTGGTCTCACTTCCTGAGTACCCAGAGCCACCAGAAGAGATGACTGAGAGCTGATGTGAGGGAACAAGTGTGCATTAGGGCCAGATGACATTAATGCTGGCCTTCAGCTGAAGATACAAGGTGCAGATTGTGTTCTGCATGTGACCTTGCAGTGCCCAGAGTGGGAAAGACTTGTGTCAGAACAAAGATGGGAGCCCAGTCTGTGCTTAGAAAAGAACCTCATCCCCCAGTGTTTGCATCACAGTGACATTTATTTATAGTGCAGTGATGAATGGTGCAAAATCACTGCCTTGGTGTTTCAGTTTGGCCTGAGGAGTGGGTTAATTCTCGTGGTTCTAAAGTTAAGTCAAAATTCCCCATGTAATAACTGCTGTAGAGAAGTTCTCAGGCACCTGAGTGGTTTTGGGCTCTTCAGTTAACATAAAACAAGCTTAATAAGAAAACTTAACAATGCAAATCCACTGTTTGAGGATGAAAACTCAGAGCATCAGTTGCCTTCCAAGCAGAGTTGTCTTTGCTGGGATCAGAAGATGAACTGAATCCTGCAAGAGTCTGAATATGCACAACAGTAATTTAAATGTTTTAGTAAGATTTAATACTTGACATGGAGAAGAATCCCAAGGACCTACATTCAGAAGGGATCATAGTCTCATGAACATAAAGCTGAAATGTTTAAAGCTGCAAATTCCCTTGTTCAAATCATTCCCTTTGCCTTGTAAGCAGTTTTCAAGAGTAGAAGAGGAAGGGCAGTGTGCATAAACTGTGAATTCATTCTTAGGAAGTACAGTTGATGTAATAAATGGTATAAAAATTATGTTCTTGGGGTAACTGTGCCACACTTGGGTCCTTTTCCAATAATCAGAATTACACAAGTAGTTCCATCAGCTGGAATATCTGTTCTTTTTATAAATACTGTAGAAATTTTCTAATATTTCCAAACTAGATGAGTGGCTTTTCTTCTGTTTTATTCTGACAGAAGATAAGGGGAAAAGAATAGATTGCCTGAAGTCCTATGGAGTGTCTGTACCAAGGAGACAGGGGATATACAGCTTGTTTTACAAGGGGGGGTTATAGTACAGTGCAGTATTATATTCTGGTACGTGTGTGATATAATGCAGTCACTGTTGTGGCTGTAGGAATAACCACAGCCCTCAGAAACTGGGAAAGTGACCCTGCTCATGAATATTTGTTACCAAGTCATCCACAGATAAGTTTAGTTCAGTAGATTGCATCTTAAAAAAACAATGGCTTACAAGTTCCTTCTAGTCAATATGGGATTGTGCTCTGAGCCCTACAGAAACCCCACACCAGGCATGTGCTGTTCTTGAAAGAAAGTTAAATCTAAAAGTTACTTGTGTGGGTTTTTTTATGAGGGTTGTAAATTCATCTTTTCTGCAGGGGAATGAACTCTGCCTCGGGTTTGGGGTTTCTTGTGAAAACGCTTTGTGTGGATATTTGGGGTTGAAGGATTGCACGGCGAGGCCTCTCGTGCTCCCTTACCACACGTGTAGTGTGGGCTGTTCCCAAAGAAACGGAGTGGAAACAGAGGCTGGGAAAAAGCCACTTCCCCTCAATTCTGTTTTCATCACTATTACTCATCCTAAAGGCAGGTCAGAGCGAGGAGTGTGTTCCTGGACATTTCTCTCTATGCCCGTGGGCTCCTGGCCAAGGAGCAGCCGAGAGGAGGGGAGGGACGTGTTCCGCTGGTCACCCTCTGGATGGAACTCCTGGTGCTGGGCTGCTCTGGGCTGGCTGTGCTGTGTCTCAAGGTGAAGCAGTCTCACTGAGTTGCTGTCAGCCTGAAGACTCAGCCCAAAGTTAATGGTTAATGGGGAGGAGAAGGAAGGGACAGAGGGGAACCAGATGTGCTCACAGACACAGATACATCATTTCACCTGACTCGTGCCATGACACTGCTGATTTGGATCAGCTCCGGGAAGCATTTGGGTTGTCTGGTCTCAGGAAAAGGAAGGATTTCCCTAAAAGCTGTGGCTGTTTGTCCACTTCTGTTTACTCAGGGAATGTGTTGTGGTTTTGAGGCCTCTTCAGCCAGGTCTGCAGGTACCAAAGGATGAATGCCCATAAGAGCCCCGAGCTGGGTTAAATCCTGAACTGTCCTGCTCTTGGTCTAGGCTCTGCAGTTCTTATTCATGACCACGTTACAGTGTGTAGAGACCAAAATAAAAACACTCAAACGAGTATTTCGGCTTTTTCAGCACTTTACCAACCATGTCTTGGTTTGCCTCTGAGTTTTTGTGTGTTTAAGGGTTGATTGTGTGGGTCAGGTGTTGCATCGCTTGCTGGTCGTATCTTAGAGCCACGGAATGGTTTGGATTGGAGGGACCTTAAAGCCCATCCAGTTCCTCTCCTGCCACGGGCAGGGACACCTTCCACTGTCACAGGTTGCTCCAAGCCCTGTCCAGCCTGGCCTTGGACACTTGCAGGGATGAGGCAGCCACAGTTTGTTTTGTCATTTCCATTTAGGATTTTTTTTTGGTCTTTCACAGTCACATTGGTTTATGTGTGTCCCTGCTCACTTTGACTGTCATCCTCTGTACATTATTGCCTTGGACTTGGGATTAGGAATGTTTTTGTTCCAGGCAGTTTGATCTCTTCTGTCCCATCTAGTGCATTAAAATAGTTTCGGGGCTGTTGCACCCCAGATTTGTTTTTTCTCCTCTAGGCTTCTTTCCTTTGAAATGATGCTAATCCGTTCACTGAATCAATGGCTTGAAGAGAAGAAAGCATATTGCCATGTTTTCTTTATTCTTCCCTCCCTCCCTCCCTCCCTCCCCTTTTCATTTCTTATGAGTTGTGAATTCATCACTTCATGATTAATTTTGCCCTTGATTGCCTTTTGTCCTCATGTTCTCAGTCAGGTTTTCATCTCTATGATGCAGAGTGAAATGCAGAAGAGATTCCACACCACTTATTTCTTTCTTGTTTTGTTGGCACATTGTAACCAATCTATTCAAAAACTTACCAGTTGTGCTGTGATCCTGTTGTATTGTTGGGAAAGAGCATTTTACTTTAGTCCATTTCTCTTGCAGTGAAATGTGGAATGTTTTTGCAGCAGGAAACACACGATGCACTGATTGTTTAATGACAACAACTGCAGGAATGATTGTTGATGGTCCCTGGGATGGACTGGGGCACAGGCCTGCACGTTACCTGAAGTGTGTGCAGGGGAGATGGAGTCTCATCTCTCTGCAGGACGTCACGGCCCCTCTGCCACGCTGGAAGCAGAGCTCGTCTTTCTCCACGTGCAGGGCAGGGAGGCATTTGGGGTTCTGGATCCATGGAAAGCTATGGAGGATGCGGGAAGTGTGTTGGGTTTGATGTGCACGCACACGGACGCGTTTATTCTCATCAGCCAGCATGATCGTGCTCGGCCACCTGCCTGGAAAGTGCTCTGAACTTGACCCAGAGTGGGAGCTTGGGAAAGCTCACTCTGGTGTATGGATGGTGGATTCCTCATTCCCACTCTCCTGTCAATGTTTACCTTTATCCATCAGCCCAGGAGAGTCGCTTCCCTGGCTGGCCTTGGCATGGAGCGAACATGGAGTGTGTGTGTACTGAAGTGTGCTGGGCCACACCAGTGGTTTGGTGATTAAATCTGCAATTATTGGAGGTGGGAGCATAGGGGTGTGTTGTAACTGAAGTGATTTCTTAAAGAGTTTTGGCTCTGGGACAAATGTGGGCTGTTAATAACAAAACCTGTTCTTAGGGGTGCCAGTGCCTTCTAACCTGAACGTCTTGCCCTCTCTCCCCTCCCTGTTGTTCTCTCCCACCCTGCAGGTCCCAAGCCTGTGTGAAGATCTCCTCTCTTCTGTGGATCAGCCCTTGAAGATTGCACGAGACAAGGTGGTAGGGAAAGATTATCTATTGTGTGACTACAACAGAGATGGGGACTCGTACAGGTGAGTTCTCAGCCAGAGCAGGGGGCTGGCTGGTGCTCTGTAAATGACATCCATGTGCAGGTGTTGCAGGCCCTTCTCCTTCTTATTTTCAGCCAAAAAATTAACAGTCATTTAAAGATTTAGAGCCCAAAATGTGCTGTTGTTATCTTGCTGAAGGGGGGTGACTGGTGTATTTCTCTTTGTTTTCTGTATTTGGGATTAAAACCAGTCAGATCTCTAGCAGAAATGGCCTTGATAGGAAATTAGAGCACTGCAAGGTTAGAAAATCTCTGGGATGGATGATGACAGAAGAGAGATGATGCAAGCAGTGGGTTTAAACAAAATCATTTTCTGCTTGTACAAAACAGGGTGGATTTGCCAGCTGGGAAGGGCTCTTTCAGTCATGTTTTGCAAGGAATTGACTGACTTTGGACTCAGTGTCATTAGTTCTGTTTGAAAATCTTGGCCCAAGTTTTTATCAAAGAAAAGGAATCCCTGTCTACCAAAATAGCTGATTTATTCTGAGGGCTGTAGACAAAAACAATGAAAATATTTGAACCCTATAAGCTGTGTGTAATTACAATAGAATTAATTTTGAACTAGGAGGGGCTGTAATACTGGAATGGTACAATCAAGTTTCAGTGTTTTGGCTGCCACTTTGAACACAGTCTCACTTGTAATGTTTTTTCCTCTGCCTTGCCATTAGGATGATTTTTTAAATTTATGTTTAAATTATCCCCTCCCTTTCTCACATTGCCTGACTTTCCTTAATGGCTGTAGTGACAGTGGCGTAGTTCCAGATATTTAATTTAAGAATCATGAACTTACAGTCCAGAAACCTTTGGGACTCTTGCACTTTTATTCTTTCCCTTAACAAAGGGTGCTGGGTTCTGAGGTAGCGACCCCATTCATCTCCTGCCCTGAGTTACCAGCTCAGCCATCCTGCTGCTTCTGGGGATGATTCTGAGGCTTCCACCTGTCTCCAGCAGCTTCAGTGTCATAATTTACATTTTAGTGCTTGGAACGATCTCCAGTAAGAATCTCACTTTGCTCTGTGCAGATTTAATGTAGTGTTTTACATTCATCTGGCCAGAATGTTTCAAGAATTGTGTTTCACAGTGGAATTTCAGAAAATATTTTTTAACAAATCTTTTTTCTTTGGCTCAGGCATCACTGCAGAAGCAGGTGAGCTTGTAAAGGATTCGAGATGGATTGATTCAGTTGCTCTGAGTGGCAGGAAGGGTCCCTCTCTAACCTGAAGCACATCTGTGTGTAGATGATTTACACAGAGAACATGCTGAGGTTAATTTTGTCCTAGAAACAGGAGATGGAGAATAAGAGTGGATGCAGAGTTTGACAGTGCCTCTGGACTGTGGCTGAGTGTAAATCCTAATGAATTGTTTAAAGTATAACCTAGTGCAGAGGGCCAACAAGTGAGCAGGACCCGAAGGTGGAGTGTCCCTCCCATTCTTTAGGGTCCTAATCTCATATTTAGAAACTATTTCAACCTCCTACAAAAGAGCCTGGTACCTTCTAAAATAATTTTGCATTAATTTTGTGTGGCCCAGCTGGTCAGATCTGTGTTAGCAGCTACATGCATTTAATCAGTTCTGAATTAGATAAAACAAGAGTTTAGAGCTTCTACCTCCCACAAGACGCACTCACACAACTGCAGCCCCTCTGGCACATGCAGGAGGAGGGATTAAATCCTGAATTTCTTGTGCATCTTTCCCGAGATGCTTTCTCCCTGAAGAGAAGGGATGTGATGTTTCTTGCAGCCCCTGTGCATCCTTCTCGGGCTGTTGACATGTACATCAATCACCAGGGACACAGGGAACTGGAGAAGGCACTGATTAGACCGGAATGGGACATTGTGCAATCACTAATAACCCCCTGTGTTTAATCAGGGCACGTGACAGCCCTTCCTCTAGGGTCAGTGTCACGCTTGCCTCTGAAATTTGCTCCATCTCTTTCTGAGAAGATATGAAATGGTTACAAGGAAGCAGGAGGAATTCGGTTTTTAAAATCACTTTGAAATTTTCAGGACTTATTAAGTAATGAGGTTTCAGAGAAGCTCTTTCATTTGTTCCTCTAGAACAGGCACCATGTGTTAATTGCTGGCATGAAAGAATCCTGTTCCTAAGGCTTTTGATTCAGGCATTCTGGATTGAAGTGATTCTTCCTTCTGGAATTGATTGGTCCCAGCTCTGATTCATGAAGTAAATTCTTTCCTTCAGCACACAGCAGAAGCCTTTGAAACCCCAGCAGCACTGCCCTGTGCTTGTTAATCCCATTCTGTGCCTGTGTCCAGACACTCCTTCGTACCTCATAAACTCTGCAGTTGTTACTGGGAAGTGGCTCTTACACTAATTTAATCAATCAGGCCAAGATCTAGGAGGAGTTCACTGGGCTTTTAAAAGCTTTTGATATTTCCACAGGCATTTTTCAGAACCACGTGGTCGATCAGAAGTCCCAGGGAATCCTCTTCCCTGCCTGCAACAGTGCTGCACCCCCAATTCCTGCACGCTCCAAGCTAAACACCTTTTTTTCCTATTGGACAGGTTGCTAATTGCATTTCTTTTAACACTAATCCAAGGATTTCAAAGCATTCTGTGGGCAACTGAACCTCGTTCTCCTTCAGTAGGAAAGGTGGGGCTGGGTAGTCAGACTTTCTCACTGGGAATCCAGCTTTATAGGGTTGGGTTTTTTGAGTGGCTTTACAATTTGACTGGGAATTTGCCTGGAAAAAAGGCTGCTGGGGGAAGTGAATATCCTGAGGCTTAACCCATCACAGTTTAGTCTTTCTTTATATTTAGACAGACTTGGTTTGGTCCATGTCGAGCATGGATCAGACCAGAAGGTGGATTTATGGAGTCTCCTTGGATCTTCATAAATAGATAATTTTTATTTTCTTCATATTATCAAATCCTGCTTGTGGGAGTCTCACAGGCACTTCTGTGAGTGCTCCTGGAACAACAAAGGTTTGTGAAGGTATCAAACAGTCATGGAATCCACATTGTGAAGGCAGAGCATTTATTATTTTTTTTTAATATTAGATTTCAAAGTCCCTGACTTTGTCCATACATTTCCACTCGAAGTGTGTTTGATCACTCTGTTAAATGGAATCCTTATGGGAAATTTGGGGCCAACAACACTGGAACCTGTTAGCTGAAACACAAACCATTCTCTTTTGGGGAAATTAGAGGTCTGACTTTTGAAATTTAAGTGCTTGTCCACCTGTCTTTCTTCAAATAGCCTCCAGTTAAGTGGTTAAATGTGTTGTGAGTGCATTTCCACAAGAATAAAAAATACAGGGCTGTGTTAGGAGGGTTTTTTGTTGGTAAAGCTGCTGCTGGCTCCAGCTGGAACGGGATGGAAATGCCACAAGCTGCTGGCTGGAAGGGTCTGTTCTGGGCTGCCCCTCAATCCCGTTCCTGCAGCCAGTGGAAGAGGTTTGGTGTTTGCACTGAGAGCATCTCACAGAGGTTCTGCAGGAGTTCTGTGCTCACAGTCCATAGTAGCTGAGCCATTTGGGAGCACCAGGGGGATTTTTATGTGAATCTCTCCCAGATTTCAGAGATTTTAGGTAAAGGAGTGAAGAAAGAGCTGAGAAGGGATCTCATCCCTGGGTATCCCTGTCTGCAGGGAGGGCTCTGAGCAGGGCCCAGGCTCTGTTCTGGGGGCCCAGCAATGGCACCAGAGGAACGGGCAGTGACTGACCCCAGGAAGTTCCACCTGAACATGAGGAAGAGCTTTACACACTCTGGGACACATTGCCCAGAGAGGGTGTGGAATCTCCCTCCCTGGAGGTGTTCCAGACCCATGCAGACACAATCCTGTGCCCTGTGCTCTGGGCTGACCCTGCTGGAGCAGGGAGGGAGCACCAGATGAGCTAGTGTGGGCCCTTCCAGCCTGACCCAGTCTGGGGTCCTGTGGCTGTTGATTCTCCTCCAAAGCAACCACATTTTAAGCAGCTATTTAAAATCACAAAATCCCAGGATCACTGAGGTTGGAAAAACCCCCCCAGACCATCGAGTTCAACCTGTGACCAATCCCCACCTTGTCCCCAGCCCAGGGCACTGAGTGTCACGTCCAGGTGTTCCTTGGACACCTCCAGGGATGGGGACTCCAAACCTCCCTGGGCAGCCCCTGTCAAGGCCTGAGCACCCTTTCCATGAGGAAATTCCTCCTGATGTCCAACCTGAGCCTCCCCTGGCCCTGTTCCCTGGGAGCAGAGCCCGACCCCCCCCCGGCTGCCCCCTCCTGTCAGGGAGTTGTGCAGAGCCACAAGGTCCCTGAGCCTCCTTTTCTCCAGGCTGAGCCCCTTTCCCAGCTCCCTCAGCCACTCCTGGTGCTCCAGCCCCTTCCCCAGCTCTGTTCCTGTCTCTGGACATGCTCCAGCCCCTCCATGTCCTTCCTGAATGAAGGGCCCAGGACTGGACACAGCCCTGAGATGAGAACCATGACCTGAAGACATCGCTTGGGTGGATGTGACACAACAACTCCACTTCTCCTGGTCTCACCTTTACTGTCAGGTGTGGTTGGGAAGAGGGAAGGAGCAGAGCAGAGCCTGGGCTTTGTGCTTTGCATGAAACAGGTGTCAGACCCCGCTGCCTTCCTGAGAAATGACAAAGGGCTGCTGAGGGAAAGCCTTTCCCTGTGGCCAGCACTGGGACCTGGTGCTGCAGCCAGGGGCTGGGAAGAGTGAGTGGGGAAAGGGGAGAGAAAGGGTAAGAGTGCTTTTCTTTAAGCCAGCAGTGATGTGTGTAAGTTGGTTACTCCAAGGGGAAATGAAAAGCAAAATGCAGGTTTCCAGAATGGGAGTTATAAAAGCCTCAAGCAGATGGGCAAAGGGTTCCATTAATCTTTTAATACCAAATCTTTCATTAAGAGCACAAAAATCTCTTCCACACCTGCAGAAATTGTAGTAAAACCTGGCAGCTTTACAAACCCTGTTAAATCCTTCAAACTGTTCAAAGGGTTTTCTAATGTTATGCTAAAGGTAGAGTTTATTTCAAAACAGACTAGTGGAGGAAAATGTGGACCTTAATCATAGCCAGCAGTGTTTGGCTCAAATACTGTCAGATCCCAAATAAACTGCACAATCGATTTGTATTTGCATGAAAACAATTTTAAATATTTAGTGTGTGACAGCTGAAGCCTTGGTTTTGAATATATAAGAAGGAACAGATTGAAACCCAAGAGGTATTTATTTATATAGAAAACCTGAAGCCAGAGAGTGGCCCCCAGCTGAGTTTTGAGGGCTCAGTGTCCCCTTTTTGCCAGTGTTTGAAATGGCCGTGGAGGGTGCAGTTCTTACAGGTGGATTGCTCTCAGTACCTCTCAGGGTTTTTGGAAGTTCAGTATCTGTGGATGAGGTCAGACCCACCAATATTAAACCTTTCAGAGCTGTGGTGGAATATCCTGAGCTGGAAGGGAGCCACAAGGACCATCCAGGCCAGCTCCTGGCCCTGCGCAGACACCTCAGCAATCCCACCCTGTGCTTGAGAGCATTGTCCAAACGCTCCTGGAGCTCTGGCAGCCTCAGGGCCGTGACCAGGCTTTGTCTTGTTGTCTGTCTGTTTTTCTTGTCCCCTCATCTGACTGTCCCTTTCCTTGTCTCCCTGGCAGGTCACCGTGGAGCAACAAGTACGACCCTCCCCTGGAGGACGGTGCCATGCCCTCGGCTCGCCTGCGCAAGCTGGAGGTGGAAGCCAACAATGCCTTTGACCAGTACAGAGACTTGTATGTCAGTCCTCCCCTCAGAGCCCTGTCTGTCTGTCTGTCTGTGTGTCTGTGTCCCCTGGGGTCGGGGGGGGGAGGCAGCACGGATCCGCTGGGGTTTGCGATGCCAGACGTGATCAGATCCGTCAGCTGGTGCTAAAGGCAGGTGCTGAGGTGCTTTCCCACCTCCTTCCCCCTTTAACAGATTGATGGTGTCTCTGTCCTGGCATGACCTGGCTTCTCTTTGATCTTTAAGTTCAGTCTTAAACCATCTGCATTTTCCATTCCCTCAAGGCTGTACTCTTAAAAAATCTCTGTGTCCAGCAGCAGCTCTCACATCTTCCAGTGAAACGACAGGCACTGAGCACTGAAATGCAGCAGTTGGACAGGAATTAATGCACTTCTGCTGCAGGATGCTTGTTTTAGGCCCTGTCTCATTAAAGAGGTGTAAAACAAAGAATTAATAGAGCACGTGTGAGATAAATGTAGATTAGGCAGTGGCTTTTTTAAAGCAGCAATAGGAAACTGCCTGGGTGACTTTATCAACTGAACGGTTTTTCTGTAAATTGGGGCTGTACTGGTCCTGCACTGCACTTACATCCGAATCCTTGGGATGTGATCGGGTTCAGCTGTGCTCTCTGTGGTCTCCTAAGCAGTGCTGGGGTGGAAAGTGATGCTAAAACTAGGCAGCGAGTGTTGCAAAGCAAAGTGAACCAGTGTGTCCAGTGCTGGGATACTTTCTCATGGAGATGCCTAAAGACCATGAGAAAAGTGAACAAACTTCATTGCTGCTTGCTGATGCCCAAAAAGGGAGATAAAACACAGCCTTAGATGTAGTTCATCATGTTCCAGCACTGACAGGAGCACATTAAAAGGAACTTTCCTTGCTGGATTCTGTGGCTCGATGTAAACGTAGCCTGTCCAAATGTGTAAGTGTCACACTTTTGTTACAGGTATCAAATTTTTACTTCTTTCCATGCATTATTTTCATAGCTCTCCCAACTTCCCTTGTAAGTAACAGTTGTTACTGGTATCTGACCTGACTGCAAGAAAGGAATTTTGCATACTCAGCAAAGCCAGGTTTGCAGTTACTCCCCAGATACAGATCAGACCAGGACCAGTAAGATTTTTAATACCCTGAGATGAAAATGAGGAGGTTTATGGAACCGAGGTTGTCTTTTTAAATCCTTCTCTGCTCAGATGACCATGAAGTCATGTCTGGATACAATAAGTTCTTTAAACAGCTTGAATTCGCTGGAAGGAAAGCGCAGGGCAGGTTTCTCTGACTGAGGTGAATCTGTTGAGCCCTGCTCAGCGTGGGGTGCAGCAGTACCTTTATATAACAATCCTCATGTGTTGTGTGGAAGGAAAAGGTGAGATTGTTCCAAATTCCATCTTTCTGTTTGTCAGTGCAAGTTTTACAGGCAGGACGTGGTCAGAGGGGATCCAGGAGGGATTGCTCCGGTGTCACAGCCAGGGAGGACAGGTCACACTAGATGAGCACATGTGCCAGCACAGAACACTTCAGTGCCTGTGGTGGTCCCAAAAGTGAGGGAGGAAGAGAGTACAAGGGTGGCTTATGTTTGGCTGAGCAGCATAAAACAAAATTGTGACATTTTTGGAAAGAATTTGCATAGTTAAGGAAACTTAACCTCAGTGTCTGAAGGGTTCGTCATGCTTGAAATCAGGATTTGTACTTTACCTCCAGCAGAGATGTGCAGAGAAACAGGCTTTTGTTCTTGCAGTTGGGCTCTGCAGTTTCCTGAATAAGACAATTGGATTTTTGTGTTTTGACAGCAGAAGCTTAATTTTTACTTGGAGATCAGAAGGTGGGATATTCAGAGGTGGTAACAAGTGCCAGCTTCTCTCGGCGCTGCTCTTGCCAACATGTCAGGTTGGGAGTGACTGCAGCAATTCCTCATGAAGCAGCTGCTAGAGCTGCGTGAGGAGGCTGTGGTGGGAAGGGGATGGCATTTCCATGGTCTGCTGGAGCTGGGAGCTGACACTGGGAACACATGATAAAGCCAGCAGTGGATCTGGGCCAGGCAGTGTCGATGGAGGTGTCGATGGAGGAGCTCTGGCAGCTCCTGGAGCTGGGGAGGGAGTGCCCGAGGCATCCTGGGCCAGTTACCAGGGTCCTTCTGAATTCCAGAGCCAGGGACAGCAGAGCTTTTCCAGCACTGGGTAATGCTTCAGGCTTGTTGATGTATTAATCAAAGAGCTGAGCATGCTGGCAGCCCTCAGGACTGTATCTTTTGTGGAAATTCTGGTTTCTCTTAGATGGGGAGATCTATTCCAGGTTCACCTTCCAGGAACAGGGATCAGTCTGTAGGCAGTGTGCAGAAAATCTACATTTTGAGTTGACCTGCAGAGGCTTTCATCATTTCTGTTCACTCTTGTGGGGTTGTCTGCTCACACAGATCCTTCACAGGGGACACCAGGCTAATTGATACCTCACATTACAAATTCTCCCTTTAAAAATACCAGTTTAAGTGCAGTGGCTGCAGATGAAGAGGATGAAAATGGTGCTGAGGGAGAAGCCTCAAATCTGACACATCAGCTCGTCACCAGCAGTGCCTTAAGAGGCTGTTCTGTCCCTTTGTGGGGTAGGGAATGTTTCTGAGCTGCCCCTGTAACCACAGGCACTATTTTATGGGAGAGAGGTAACAATGAATACAAAAATAATCACAGCAGTCGCAGGGAACACCAGATCCCAGTGTGCCTGAATCTCCTGGGTTGTTCATGCATTTTATTCCTATAATCAGAGTTTCTGCTGAATTTTTCAGAGCAAGTAGTGGCTTTGTGGACACTTTCCACTATCCCAGGTTGCTCTAAGCCCTGTCCAGCCTGGCCTTGGATGCTTCCAGGGATGGGAAGCTTCTCTGGGCACCCTCTGCCAGGATCTCACCACCCTCACAGCCAAGATTTCCTTCCCAGTATCCCATCTAGCCCTCCCCTCTGGCAGTGGGAAGCCATTCCCTCTTGTCCTGGCACTCCATCCCTTGTGAACAGTCTCTCTCCATCTTTCCTGTTGGCTCCTTCGGGCACTGGAAGGCCCCAGTGAGGTCACCCTGGAGCCTCTTCTTCTCCAGAGCGAACAATCCCAGTTCCCCCAGCCTTTCCTCACAGGTGAGGTCTCAGAAGTTGCTGTGCTTGGGGCTCACTTCACTCCTGAGCTTCCAAATACACTTTATGCTGGTCATTCCAGCATCTGTAGATAAACAGGTACTGAGAACATCTCCATCCCACTCTGCTTTCCACATGTGGTCCAAACTTCCCCTGGCTTGGCTCCCATTTCATCTTTAACACAGAAAGCGCTGGTATCTCTCAGAATTCATCTCGGGCCTCTCCCAGCACTTCAGTTTTGCCTTGTGTCAGTCCCATTTGGCCCACACACCTTGCCTTTTTAGATTTCTCTTTTCATCAGGTGTGGTAAGTCTCCACCTACGTTCAGTGAGTCACTGCATTGTATTTGCCATTTCCCAAGGGGTTGGCACCTGCTGTCGTGGGTGTTTTGAGGGAAACAGCCTGGTATGGATTTGTTAACAGTTTGTGTGAAATGATTCAATCAGATTTGCTTGCTGGGGACCTTAAAGTTTAGTTCTGTCCCCAAAAGTTTAGTGGCCAATGCACTGAGTGACTGGAGCATGAAAACAAGTTTGGAGAAGCCTTGTAATATTGCATGTAATAAAATAATGTAAACTGGAGAAGAACAATGCTGCTGAACCTTCAGTGCCTCTGAGCCAGTGCTGAATTGGCCTTAAGTGTCTGTTTTAGTGCAAACTACCTTTAGTATCTGGAGTTTCCCACCTTTTCTTTCTAGAGGCATTTGGGTTAAAGAGGAATTCCACCAGGTTTTAGTTCCCTCTCTGTTCTCCCTGTTGAACAACAAGCATATTTCTTGGTTATCTGTTTTACCAAAATCCATGTCACTTTCTCAAAAAACAACTGTTCCATTTCCATCTCCTGCTGCCAGGTTTAACTCCAACAGTGCCTGGAGCTAATGCCCTGGTATGTTTGTGTTCAGTAGGTTATTATTCCCAGATGGAAGTCTAAATCTTACACCACTCAGTTAGAGCCTTGGTTTTCCACTTCCAATATGGTGAAGATAATTTCTTCCAACATATGGTTGTAATTTATTGCCCTTTGCTTGACGTGTGTATGCTTGATTGAAATCAAAGCGTAATGAGGACCAGGGCAGCTGGTTAAATCTCCCTATTTTAGATTCTGCCTTCCCTTGTTTTGGGTTGGAGATAATCAGGGCTTTAATTAAGTAATCTAATGGCTCTTTGTTGTCTGGAAGAAATAATTTCTGAAGTGATTAAATAGACCTCCCTTGGGAAGGACGCTGCTGATCTGTCTGCAAACAGGATGAGTTTTGGCAACTTTGGACTGGTTTAGTGACTGATATACATTTAGAAAGCTATTCTTCCTTTTTTCCTCAGCTTAAATTGGATTTATTGGTGCTTTTGATTTTTAACAGCTTTAAAAAAAGATAAAACTTCGTCTTAATCATTCTGCTCCTGAAAATGTTTGTATTGATTAAGGTTTTGAGTTCCCTCAACAGAGTGAGCAATGAAACCTTTTGAACTTCTGCTTCTGTCTGTGTTTTGATGTTGATCCATTTTCAGTTTGTTATATTAGAGCTCTAGACCAGGAATTTGGTAGGAGTGGAAGGAGGTCTGGGAGAGGATTGACCTCTGAAACGTCTTTGTTGTGTATAATCCTTTTATTATTGAATTTTGATTGGAATCTGGTCCAGAACAGTTATTCCAGTTTTGGATGGTGTTAGCAGTGCTGAGGGTGGCACCCCAGGCTCTTTGCAACCTGAATATTTCTGTTGTGTGGAAGGAACACAGGTGTTCTTTGCAGCCAGCTGAGCATCCCCTGCCTTTCTGTGCTCTGGAGGAGGAAAGGCTGAGGAATTCCCTGGGCCACGTGCCTCAGGAATGTGTAGATTGAGGAGCCTTTTGCTGGAGCTTGGGCAGGTAAAGCAGTGAAGTCCCAGTGACAGATGAGTTTGCCCTTTCATTTTTACAGTGCTCAGGGCTGACTGTGTTTTTTATTTTTATTACTCTGTTTAATCTCATGGAACAGCCTGGCTTTGCTGGGCTTCAGGGATGTCTCATTTTGAGCCATCATCTATACCAGGTGTGTTCAGATGTCCCATAAACTGCTGGATTGTTTTACCTTTTTTAGCTGTTTTTACCCTTTTTCCTAGTTTATTTTGGCTTGTGCGCTTGAACCACCTCTGACAGTGCCTTAGTCCACTTGTCTTGATAAGAAAAAATGGAAACCTCTGTTAATGCTGCCCTCGGGCTGTAGCTGTTTCTGAGATCTGCTGGGGTGTCATCTGTTTTCTTCTTCCCTGGACGGACAGACCCTGAGAGCCTCTCAGTGGAGTTCAGGTCAGCTCACAAAATACTTTGCACTTCACACAGGGTTTGTAGCAACTGCTGCATTTTCATTTGTTTGACCAATTTTGCTGTGTTTTGTGCATGGAACAGCCCTAATTCCACCAAGTAAAGAACAGATGTAAGAGGTGTGACAGGGGTTGGTTCCAGCACGGCCTGCCCTGGCACAGGGTGCCCAGAGAAACTGTGGATGCCCAACCCCTGGAAGTGTCCAAGGCCAGGTTGGCCGGGGTTGCAGCTCCCCAAGGGATGAGGCAGCTGTGAGCTCTTTATGTGAGCCCTGTGTCTGTGTTCAGATGCAAACCTGGTCTGTCTGAGCTGGAAACCCCTGGAAAGCTTTGAAGTGACTTTATTGCCATCAGCTCCCTGTTCCTCATTACTGCTGCAGCCCTTTGTGCCGGCTTTCTCCTGGGCATGGGAGTTCCTGGGGCTCGCACAGCCAGGGCCCTGCAGATTGAATCCAGATGGGTTTGTTGTGTATCCCAGCACTAAGGAAACCTGCCTCTCCATCTCTGCTGGCTGGGGCTCTGTACAGCAGGGTATGACATCAGGATTGTGTCATCAGGGAGATTCTTGCCTCGGGGTCAGGCTGATAAGGGTGAGATGAAGTCTCCTAAGACAGGTCTAAACCACCAAGACATTCACTGCTTTCATGTCTGTGTGCTTTTGCAGCTACAGCCGTGCTGTTTTCCCAAGGAAATTATGCAGATGTAGAAAACAGAGCGGTGTTGGGATCCCCTCAGCACGCCCATGGGCAGCTCAGAGCAGAATTAATATTGAAGTTGTTGATACATCTTACACAGATTAGAGAATCCTCTTAGAAAAGAGGGAAAAATTAAATGTACTGCCATGCTGGAAAACTAAATCTCTTGCTTTTCATCTGACTTTTTTTTTTCTTTGGGAGTTCCATTTTGGAGCAGCTCTGCACACACTGCATTCTTATCTTCTGAATCGGAGACATTGGGTGGAGGAGGAGTTTTTCCCTTGGGTTCCCACGGTTCTCTGTGATTACATAAAATCTGAACACTTGGATTAGGAGGTCAGCACTGAGGATGCAGCACTGTCCTCAAACACTGCTCTCTGAAGGCTTTCAATCCCTAGGAAGAAATTACTCACATTCAAAAATGAGACGAAATTTTAAACTGCCAGTTTATTGTGATCTGGAATTTTTGAACCGGTGGTCTCTAATAATACTTTGTATTGTATGGACAGAAATTTACCTTATGCCCTCTCAAATGTACAGTGTTTTAATGATGGAAATTGAAGACAGAAAAACAACAGCAGCCTTCTGGTGGCAGATCTGATACAGAAGAATTAGAAAGAATTCTAGAAGAAGAATTGATGTCACATGAAATCTGCAGCCCCCAAAGATTTTGACAAAGTTAAACCACGACACAGAAGATTTCTGCTGTCTCTTCCCCTCCTGTGCCTGTTTGGATTTCAGCTGGCAGTGTCTGGAGTGTAGCACACTTGGGGTGGCTGAAGCAGTGTCTGTGCTGCCCAAGGATGGCCACGGGCGGAGGGTTTGGAAGCAGTCGGAGCTTCCAGATGTTAATGAAGCAGTTCCTCCTTTGGCCACGTTCCAGAGTGACCCCTTGTCCTGCTCATTAGGTGGCTGATGGAACTCTTTCCTGGTGACTACTCCAGAGGGATTTGGTCGTTAGTTTCCATCTGCCAAGAGCAATTGGATGGGAAGGAAAATGTGAGCAGTACATGGTTTTTATTAAATAATGAAAGGTGCTAGAAAGCACAAATTGGGAGGTGCTGGGAGACTTTCAGCCTTCAGGATCCCATTGTTTGGATACTGTTTTCCTTCCTTGCAGAGTTCCTGCACTTCACAACTCTGCTGAGCAGTTTGAGTCATCCCACCGTGGTCCAGATGTGTGCTTTTAAGTACAACTGGCATTGAAGTTACACATACCTAACTGGATTGGTATGTTTGCTCCAGGGATTTTTGCACCTGTGTATGCCGGAAAGAATTCCTGTAAAATACCTGTCCAGAGCCCCCAAGCATAATTTGGGCTGAGTTCATCAAGTGGGGTGCAAACCCCTGGGCTGTGCACAGACATTTTACCTTCTTCTTTTTCAGTCTCTGGGTGAGACTGTGGAAGTGTCCCACAGTTGTGCTCCTGGGGCCAGGGAAAGAGAGAGGAGCTGTAAATCATCGGGACTCACAGCAGTGGGAGAAGTGTCACATCCTGGCTCGCTCGTGGTACCAGCCTGTCCTTTCATTAAAGAACAGGCTCCTGAGCCTTGTCACTCGACAGCTGGATGGAGGCAACAATTATTAGGGACAACTGATCTCCTGAAGAATTTGTTCCTCCTCCAGCTAGAGGTGTGAGATTGCAGGGGATTTGTTGAACACCTGGGCAATGCTCTGGGTTTGGTGGAAGGTGGGTTACTCAAATTCTCCACTTCCTTCATGTTTCTGTTGTGATTCCTGTGCTGGTTTGAGGTGACAGGGGAAGGGCTCGGTGGGAGTTGTGATATGTCACCTGCCACTCCAGTCTTCTGTTCCCATAGGAGTTGGAATGTTTGCTTCCTCACCTCAGCAATCAGGAAATGTTTTGGGTTGCTGTGAGACACCAGCTGCTCACACTGTGACTTCAGTCATTGTCACTCTTGTAAAAACGTGTAGCTCAATGCTCAGTATTTTCCTTTGGGGTAGGATTTTTAAATGCCAGTTTGCTCGGAAGTCTGTTGATCTAAATGGCTGGAGACATTTCCCTTTCTATGCTGAACTTCTGTAGCTGGAAGAAATAACTATGTGACCTTTAGGGAATAAAAGAAAATATATTTTCCTGCTTTAAATGTGCCAGTTTGAAACCCTGTGCAAGCCCTTGGAAGGTTTGCAGGGCCAGACTGAGGTTCCAGGTGTTGGTGCTTTGGCATCAGGGGGTTGGGAGAGCCATAAGCCACAGACTTTTTGTCTCTGGCTCTCAGCTGCTTACTGGAAAATACACAAATGTTTTTATGGATGAGTGTTTTGGTTCTGAGGTGTAATTGAAAGTCAGAGCTTGCTTTTATTGCAGTGTAGTGAAAAGTCATTTTCTCCTCACAAAGTCCAGGATCCGTTGGTGAGGCTTGGGAGGAGCAGAACGTTATCAGGAGGGTCACGGGGCCTTTTCTGAGCTGTCCTTCAGTGGTAAAACAAAGTGATTAATTTGCCCTCCTTTCTTGAGGTCTGTGCTGGAAGCTGGGGGATTTCCTCCCCTATCACATCCCTCTTGAAGTTACGGCTTTGTTCTGGCCACAGCCTCTATTTCATGGGTACAGCTCCGGCTCCTCAGACAAGTTTCCATCCTGTATCTCCACCCGCTTCAACTTCAAACACTTCATAAAGCTTTGGATCACTCTCAGCTTAAGTATTTTCTTTTATTCTTGCATTTGTAAAGTAGGCTAGTCTTAAGTGTGACATTTTTTGTATAAAACAGCTTTTTTCAGGAGTTCTGTGGTTGATGAGTAACGGATATAAAAATTCAGTGTTTGATCATGTCTTTAAAACGATAATTGATTTTGAGTGAACTGCTGTTCTGAGTTCTGTAAAGAGAATGAATGATTACTTTGGGCCTTATGCCTTTTAGTCACCTTCCTGGGCAGCCTTATGTAAAGTTATTTTCCCAGAGACAGAACACTGGCTGTCCTCTCCAAGGACAGGGATGTCACTTGGTCTAGATCATCTTTTAAGGCCCTTCCAACTGAACCCAACTATGATATCATTTAGCAGTGTTTTGGTTGTTAATAAAGGGATACGACAACCATAAAACGATGATTCGTCATTGTTTTGTAACAAACTTTTGTCCGTAGGTAAAGCCTGATTGAGCTTGATTGAAACATCCTGGATTGATCGATGTCCTTAGGCAGAGAGCAATGATTGCTTTGCTTTGAAGCTGTCCTTTGAGAATGGTTTATCCCTTGGGGCTGTTCTTGAGGTACCACAATAGGAAATCCTCCTACTTGAGGCCTCCTGAACATCCCAAAAGCATCTGCTGGTTGCTTGGATGCTTTGGGAGAAGGTAGTTGTAGCCAGGTAGGGATCGGTCTCTTCTCCCAGGTGACAAAGAGGAAACAGCCTCAGGTTGTGCCAGGTGAGGTTTAAGTTGGATATTAGGAAAAATTTTCAGGGAAAGGTTTGTAAAGCCTTGGAACAGGCTGTCCAGGGCAGTGGTGGAGTCACCACCCCTGGAAGTGTTCGGAAAACCTGTGGATGTGGCACTTGGGGATATGGGTTAGTGCTGAACGTGATGGTGCTGGGCTGATGGTTGGGCTTGATGACCTTAAAGGGCTTTTCCAGCCTTAAGGATTCTGTGGTTCCAGCTTCCAAAGAAGACAGGTTGCCTTTTCCAGGTGCGGTTGTGCAGGAGGATCAGGGACAGGGACATCCAGAACAGGCCACCAAGGAAAGAGGTGTTCCATCCAGGAGCTTTAGTGCAGTGCTGTGAGTGCTGTGAGTGCTGTGTGTGACTCTGGGCCTGGGCTCTGCCTTGCCCATCCATTTCTTTAACAGAGAACATCTCAGTTTATGCCTTCCTGGAGCCTTTCCCAAGCTGGTTCCTCTCCTGCTTGGATTTTAATACGTGCTGCATTTCAGTCTATGGTGAAGGGGTTTCCTGGAGGAAGCCCAGCCTTCCTGCAGCAAATCCAAGTCCACGAATTTCAATTTAAATTCCTCCCAATCTGTCATCCTGCTTTCTCTTACGGACCAATTAGCCTGTGGCACCTCTTCATTTTTCTTAAAAAATAAAACCAAAACCAAACAGGTTCCAAGGAATGTTCCCCTCTCCAGCTGTGACTTTCCTGGGTTCAGAAATCCCCCTTCAGTGCTGTGTGAGGAAGGTGAAATCCAGTGTAGTGATCAGTGCTATATATTTTCTCCCCATGAAGGAGGAGGGGATTTTGGAGTGGTTCTGTAGTGCTGAAGCACAGAGGGGCCTTGGGATAATGTAAGTCCTGCCGTGCCTTGGATTCAGTCGCTGGCATTGTTGTTCCAGTCTCCAGATCCTGGGTCTGGCCATGGCAAAGCAGCTTTATTGAAATAGCATGTTGGTATTTAAAACAATATTAATACTATATTTGATTCATTAGATCTCCAAAGGCAGTTAAAGCGTTTCCATGTGTGCGCTGTTGGTTCTGGCGGGGGGTTCGTCACATGGTTTTATGTGGTTTCAGACAACATTTTAGCACATTCTTAAAATACCCACAAAAGCCTTTATGTAAAATCTCATAAAGGTGAACCACATAAAAAATTATTTTTTTCCTGTTTCATGTCATTAGGATCAAAGTACAGTAGGTAAGAATAAATTTCCCAAAACCTTGTTTCGGTCCTTCTCTTAATTAACGTTTCATGCTCATAGCAAGGTCGTAAAGTGGGTAATGGGGAAACTGTCTGTGCACACTGTAATGTTCTCAGTGCCTGCCAGTTCATTTTGAGTGCATTCACTGATTCTGTATATGAAAAAGAATATGTTATATATATTTTTTTAAGCAGTCTCACTCTGAGAAGGGACAATAACTGCTTCTCTCTGGTCTTTGATTCCCACTGCCAAAGGAACGGTCACTTAAGTTGGAGCTGAGGTTCACTGCAGGACTGGAATTCCCATTAACTGCATTAACCAAAATCCATTTGTGAATTCCCCAGGGGATATAAAAAGGGTGTTTGTTGGTTTGTTAGGTCGAAGTTGCCTGCTGGAAGCCTGGCTTTAGCATGGCTGGGCAGCAAAGGGCTTTGCTTTTTCAGTGCTGTGTTACCAGGGCTTGGCAAGTGCCACAGGACAGTGGGTCCTGAACTGCCCGGGCTGAGCTTGGTGAGGAGAGGCAGAGGCACCCATTACAGGTAAAAGGCTGTGCTGAGTTAGCAGGAAGTTGTTTACCCCTCCCGAGGTCAGCATTGGTTTGGATACAGGCTTGGATGTCTGCACTTAAAGGGAACTCGGGCTCTTTGGTGGCTCTGCCCTCTTGAAGCAACAAATGGGGCTGGTCTGTGAGGGCAGGGAATGTGCTGAAAGTGTTCAAAGTGTCACTGGCATCACTTCCCAGTATCTTTTCTCCTGACTGTTGGCAAGGGTTGGGTTAGTGTGCTTGAATCCACAGTGCTTCGAGGTAGTACATGAACTCCAAACTGCACAGCAAATTGACTTTTAAGCACCATTCACAGCTGGAAGGCCCATGGGTAGGAAGGAGGGGAGCACAGAGGTGGGAAGGTTCGATAATTTTTTTGTGTTGGCCATGAGGGGTAATTTCCTCTCTTGCAGGAGAGGAATGCGAGGTCACTCCCAGGTGTGTGTGACAGAGGCAGAGCACAGACCAGGTTAATCTGATCAGCCTGACCCTCCCAGCTGCTGGGAACTGTCAGTCCTGGCAGCTCCTCGTGTCTTTGGATGATGAGATTTTGCCCTCCTGCAGGCAATGAAAAGTCTGAGTACCAGCATTCCGTGTTGTTGATGAAGTTGCCTCTCCTCCTTTCACGTGATCCTTGTGTACCCTGGTCATCCCTGAGATCTGAGAGTTGTGTGCCATGGAAGAGCATTTATTCCCTTTTCCTTCATCCTCCCTGTGGCTGGAGAATGGAAGGGGTGAAATGCTGTGGGTTGCAATTCCAGTTTCCTAGAAGACAAAATTACTCCTCGTGCATCTTTCTTCCAGCACTCTTGGGTTGTTTACCATTATTTTCTAAAGTGCATTTTCCATTTGCACCAGTGTTATCCAGAGGGAGTGGGGCTCTACAGATCCCATTGCTCTGTTGATTTTCTGAGTGTACTTTCAACAGCAGACACCTGAGATTGAGGCAGTCTGGTTTATTTTCTCTTGTTTCCCATATCTGATGCTGGAATAATAAAACCTCAGCAGCATCTCTGCATTTCTGAGATCCTTGGTTTCAGTTCAGCTCCCTTTGCAGTAAATCAGTGTCAGCTTCACACAGACTTTTGAGGCAGCAGCATAAAGTTACTTACTTGCTCCCTTTTGTCTTAATTAGTGAACTTTGCTGTAAAGAACTTCCAGACTTTGCCGATAGCGAGGGAAAAGGTGTGGGGGGGGAAAGACCAAACTGTAAAATAAAGCCTTACTCTGAGCCCACTCTGTAGCTCGTGCTTTTACCAGCTGTTGTAGGTAATTGGAATCAGAGGAATTGTTTGCTCAAGTCCTGGAGAAATCTGTAAATAGCTCTGGTTCTCACCAGACCTTTGTTCTCCTTCAGAGAAATGTGCAGTTGTTTTGTAATTAAAGACTCTGCATTATGAAGTGATCTGAGCTGCTGTGTTTCTGGGTGTGTAACTGGGAGAGTGTGCTGTCTTGAAAGAAAAAAATAATCTCTATTAGGACTTAGAAATTCTGCTTCTTAAAGATTATTATTATCGATATGTGACTCTGGCTTCGGTCCTGCTTGCTTTTAACTTGCCTTTGGATTGCATTCTGCAGGTATTTTGAAGGTGGAGTCTCCTCTGTCTACCTCTGGGATCTGGATCATGGCTTTGCCGGGGTGATCCTCATTAAGAAAGCTGGAGATGGATCAAAGAAGATTAAGGGATGCTGGGATTCCATCCACGTGGTGGAGGTTCAGGTACAGCCTCTGGGGCAGCTGATACACCCAAGTGAAAACAAAACCCATTTAATTCCAGACAATTAAGGAGCACAGGTGTTCCACTGAACAATGCAATATTGTGTCAGGGCTGTAAACTTCTTTCCCCTGTTAATTTTTGAAAATGCCCCGAAGCAATTTGGATAGAGATAAGTCAGGGCTGCAATCAAAAAGAATCCCAGAAGAATTGAAAGTATGTTACTTTCTGTGCGTGTGATCCCAAGACGTGGGGGTTTTTTTAGCATAAAGGGCTACAGATAAGTATCACTAATTAGGTTATAAAAACAGGGTAATAGGAGGGTAAATTGCTCTAACTGGATTTGCTTTGGAAAATTGGAGAAAATTAGAGGAATGTGCACACTTAGAATTGTCATTAAGAGACGGTGCTGCATGAGTGTGGTTAGACTTACCTGGCCTATTGCTTGTGGGGTCTGCTAGGCCAGCCCTCATTCAGCTTCAGGAGGGATTTTAACCTTCTGTCTCTGTCCCTTTTTGTTCCCTTCCACTTGCAGGAGAAGTCCAGTGGCCGCACTGCCCATTACAAGCTGACCTCCACAGTGATGCTGTGGCTGCAGACCAATAAAACTGGCTCTGGTACCATGAACCTGGGGGGGAGCCTCACCAGACAGGTATGGCTGTGTCCTGCAGGGTGCTGGCAGAGCCAGGCCCTTCCCTCACTTCCACACCCAGCATCCCCAGTCAGGCAAAAAAAGTTGGTTTTGTGAGGTGATGTATAAACAACTCTTCACCTGCTGTTCTGCAGCCCAGCGAAATGGTGGATGCAGTGTGTAATTACCAGAAAGCCCCTTGAACTGTGCTTGACACAGTGGAGCTTGCAATTAAAAATACAGAACATTCAGTAGGAGTTTAGACTTGCTTGTAAGTCTCAGTTTGTCTTTTGGTATTCCTGAATTCTTATACTTTCATGCGTGTTGCAGATATTTTTATCTGTAAGATTTGCCCACTGGAAGATTCCAATAGGATTATAAAAATACAGGATGACCTCTTTTCTTATGTCTCTCTCTTTTAAAAGCCAGCTAAACCACTGTGATCAAACCTGTGTTTGGCACTGACTGTAGGATTTTTTAAGGACATCAGTTATACAGTATCTTCCTTTAGTGTTTTCTTCCTGCAGTACCGGGACACTGATTTTAAAAAATCTCCTAAAAAAATAAGATAAATCTGTCCTAAACATTTGGGGATTTTGTGCCAGCATTAATTACTTTGCGTCCTGAGAGCAGGTTTTCACCAGGAGGGTGCCAGACTGGCTGATGTCAGCAGTGCTGCTGGGTCCCTGACAGGCAGGATCTGCTGATCTGGACTTCCTTGGATGAGGCTGCTCCTGCCCCACCACCTGCCAAAGGCTTCTGCCTCCCTGCTGATGAATTGGGGTTGCTTTGGGCTGTGGAAGTCAGTGACTCGAGCAGAGTAATAAACTCT
The DNA here is from genome assembly GCA_013397815.1 of Aleadryas rufinucha. Classification (NCBI taxonomy): domain Eukaryota; kingdom Metazoa; phylum Chordata; class Aves; order Passeriformes; genus Aleadryas; species Aleadryas rufinucha. The sequence goes on along the minus strand of VZTH01006773.1, from coordinate 130,834 downwards.
GGAGGACAGGAGGCACATTGTAAGGTCATGAGTGACTGGAGAGATTGACAGCAGCTGAAACTCCTTTATGAGCCTTCCCAGGGCAGACTGGGGCTTCCATACAAAGGACAATGCAGACTCTGTTAAAAACCTCATGGTTTTGTACAGGTTTGAGCCAGGTGAAGGCAAGAAGGGTCTGGGATTGCAGAGAGGGACCGAAACTGGGTTCGTCTTGCACAGCTTGCCCCAGCCTGGGTGATTTTTCTTTCCGTGTTGTTGACCTTGAAAAAGCTGATGGAAAAGCAACTGAAGGAAAAAGGCATCTGGAGACAGTTTTGAGCCTTTTTTTGGACTCTTTTTGCAGTAATTACACCCGAGTTATGGTGACCCGGACAAATATTTAATCACAGGCCTTGCTAATCCTGTAAATCAGAGCTGTGAAGTGCAGGCCAAGGGCTTGACTCTGGCCATGGCCTCTGGAGCTCGAGCTGTGCCAAGGAAAACAAGGGCCTGTGGAGAATGGGTGTCCTCAGTACACCTTGGCCTGGGCTGCTGGGCCTTGTTTGGTTTGACTTTCCCTCTCAAAGCTTCGGTGGGGAGATTCATGCTTCTGTCATCATTTTAACAGCAGAACATTGGATTCAGATGTGGTGCATTAAGCCAGGGCCTGGTTCCAATGTCAGTAACGGCGCAGCAGCGCCGGGGTGAGGATGCACAGCTCCTGCACAAACAGGGGAACCTGGGGGGCACATTCCAGCAGAAATCTGCAGTCTCCACACTGCCTCGAGCTGTTCTGTGTGAGGAGGAGCTGTTTGTCCCCAGCTGGAAATTTACCTGCAGCTGGACTAAACTCCTGAGTGCAAGGCTTGGACTTTGCTCTAAATCCAGTTTGCCACATCACCCAGGGACTGCAAGTTTTATTTCTCCTTTTTTGATCAGCTCTTTGTACAGCCTGCAGCAAACTGAGCCACCAGAAGTTGGTTTTAGTTACCTCTTGAATGGCATGTTACAGTGTCACCTTGGCAATATCAGTAATGTTTTGAAAAAAAACTTTGTACATGGTAAATTTACACGGTTTTGGCCAACTCAGCATTTAAGCTACTTGGCCACCTTTGATCCTAAAATGAGCATAGCAGATGTCCTCGTGTTTGAGAGGAAGCTTTTGAAGTGTTCACAAGCTTGGTCATATCCTGGCTTACAACCTGATGGCAGAGCAGCCTCCCAGTGCCTGGAAAGGGAAGTCTGGTGAGAGCCATTACTGTGAAACCAGTTTGTCCTCATAGCTGCAAGTGGGGTATTTTTTGAGTGCTGATGGAGTGATTAACTTGGTGGCCAGGAACAGGCCAGAGGAACAGCTCAGGGAATGCCATGTGGTGGAGCTGAGCTTGGAGCTGGAAGAAGGGTCTAGGAATAGCTGTTCTGTGCAGTCACTTCCTAGAGGTGGGAGATTGTTGCCCTGCACCCGGCACAAATGGGGTTTTTCTTGTCTTTGTCAGGACCATTTGGAAAAACTGTCCCTTTCTTGAATATCCCCAGACTCATTCCTGCAAGGCTCCACTTGGGCTGTTCCTGAATGCTGCACTGAACTTTTGAGAATGATTTTTTTCCTTTCTCTTCAAGACACTATGTTTGTTGATGTGGCTGCTCCTGGATCCCTGGAAGTGTCCAAGGCCAGGTGGGAGGTGTCCCTGCCATGGCAGGGGTGGGACTGGATGGACTTTGATCCTTCCAACCCAAACCATTCCAGGATTCTGGGATTCTCTTGGAGTGTTCCTACAGCTGCCTTGAGGCCACGTGGTGGTACCTGCTGGGTAGGTGCTGCTCAGAGGTCACATCCCTGGCCTGTGTCTATTCCATTTCATACAGTGGCAGTTGACATCTCTCTTCCAGTGCCTTGAACTACTTTTCCTTGGTTTTCCCAGTGCGGTTTTTCGTCTGCTACAATATAAGTTGTGTCTGTTTGTAGGAGGAAACAAACATTTTACATTTGTGAGTGGACAGGGTGAGGAAAGGGAGAGACATAGAGGATTCAGCCTGTTTTGGGAAGTTGAAAACTCCCCTTGGAGTAGCTTTGATTTACTTTACCTGGTGGATTTTGGAATTTCAGGTTTTTGCTTTATCAGTTCAATTACAGAATTTCAGATTCTGTCCTGATCCAGTGGAGAAATGGGTGTATAAACACAGGAGTGTGCAGCACAAAGCCCTGTGTGTTGTCACATACACTCCTTTATATAATTTATCTGTATGCATAATTGCTTTATGCGTGTGCACGTATTAACTTACCCTGAGAGGATGAGATGAATTCTCAGCCAGCTCCAGGTACACAGGATCCGTAGATTGTAATTCTGGCCTGAAAACTTTGGGAGAGTTAAAGCTGAAGTGACATCTTCACGCTGGACACTTCATTAGGTCCTGGCTGCAGCAGTGCCTCTGTAGGGCAGAGATTCTCCCTTGCCCAGTTTGGCTGTAATTTTTAGGAATAAACGTTGTTCTGCATGAGTACTGCCAGAGAGGACGCAGGGAGCAGGACTTGCAGGGAAATAAAACGTGCCAGCAGCTTTTCAATTACCTTGCACGTTCTCCAGGGACTGCAGGTACCTCCCACCCCTCCTGATTGAAGCCAGATGTTTGGCAGATGATTTCCCTGGCAGATTTCAGGGTCCCGTCCCCTTTGTGTACGTTGGAATCACTTGTGTTGCTCGCCACGGCTCTGAACAGCTTTGGCTGCATTTTGAGGTTTCATTAGGCTGCACTTTTATTTAAGGTAAGAGCAGCTGTGTGATCCTGTTTCACTCCATGCAGAAGAGATGTAAAGGCTCCCTGTTTCCTGGCAGACAGTCAGCACTGCACTTTGCTGGATGGGCTTCTGCAGCCCCCTCCTCCCAAGCAGGACGAGCAGGTGCCTTCCTGAGCTGTCCCCGTGCACAAAGAACCTGTGTGTGTGTTTCCTGAGCCAGGATGAGCCCTGAGGAAGTGAGTTTGCTGAGAAAGGAGTTGGCTTCAAACCTATAGTTTATTTACATTTGGAGATGTGGGAAGAGGAGGATGTAAAGTCATAGGGAAGTGAGGCCTGAGATTTGGGCTGAAAGTAGCACAGACATGTTGATTTTTGAACATGGAACACTCTGTAGCGAGGGCAGGAGGTTTTGCAGAGCTGGATGAAGGCTGGGCTGTGCAAACAGAGCAGTCCCTGCGAGCAGGAGGAGCTGCCCTGGGATCTGCTGCTGCTCAGTGGAACCCCAGCAGAGCCATTTTGCAATTTATCATCACAGGGAAATCCCTGTGCTGGACAATTAGGAGACTCATCCATTTCCATCAAGGGCAGCTTTCATTGAAAGGCCCATCCCACCGACTTCCAGATGTAGCTTTGTTTTTCCACCAGTGGGATCTTCTTGTGGTCCTTGAGCTCCCCCTCAGCAGTTGCCTAGTGTCCTGGAGCTTCTCTGATCACCAGCTGAGCAGTGTTTGGGTGTGGGGACAGCAGGGATGTGCTGACAGGGGTTGTCTGGGGAATTATTTCTGCCTCACTTTTCCATCATGAGGGTGGGAAGGCCCTGGCACAGGGTGCCCAGAGAAGCTGTGGCTGCCCCTGGATCCCTGGAAGTGTCCAAGGCCAGGTTGGATGGGGCTTGGAGCAGCCTGGGACAGTGGAAGGTGTCCCTGCCCATGGCAGGGGTGGGATGGGATGGGCTTTGAGGTCCCAGATGGATTTCACAGAGGTTCAGTTCTGTAAGAGTTTAGAAAAAGGAAGCAGAGGAGTTGAGGAGGCTTGGAAAGTGACAGATAAAGGTCGTGTAGCATCCTCAGGTTTATCTGTGGATTTGGCTGGACACTTGGGCAAAGGAAATGGGATGTGTTTGATTACATTGATGAGAGCAAATCTCTGTGAAGGGACGGGGTCAGTTCTGAGCTGATTCCTGCAACACTGCAAGCCCTGCAGAGATCACACCCTCCATTTACCTGGTTATGGTCTGAAATAAGTGCTGGAGAGACAGGCCAAATTATGCCTTACTGATATGCAAATAATTCCACACATTTTCCACCTGGAGCCTTCAGCCTGCCCACTGCCTGTGGCTTTGGGAGCCCTTGGCACACGTTGCTGTTTGTGTTTCATTAAAGGGATTTTCACTTTGCTCCGTGGCCAGAGCAGCTGTGGGTGTTGTTGGCTTTTCAGAGCAAAATGGAGGATGAGTTCCCTTCTACCTTTCCTGGTATTTTCAGACACTTCCATGATGAAACAAAGTGTTTATCCAGCTTAAATGTCTCTCTTGGTATTATTCTTCCAAATAATGTTTACAGAAAGCCCAGACAGCTGCTTTATTCCGTGCAGGAAACATCCAAAGTGACCAGCCAGCCCTCGAGATATCCCAGAGGAGTGAGTTTCCCTGTGAGTCAGACTCGGAGCAGATGGCTGGGGGAGCCAGGCAGGGCAGCCAGGCCCTGGATCTGCAGTGGGAGAGCTGGGACTGGGCCAGGACTGGGCTGGGACTGGGGTTTGGCTGAGCCCAGCAGGCAGGTGGGCAGTGACAGTGGGGAGATGAGCTGCTCCTTAACATCACCCTACAGAGGGAATTTCCCCTCAAAGCAAATCAGCCCGTTTATTTAAGCAGCAAAAGTCCTGCTGCTCTTTGAGCCTGAGCAGTGCCAGCCACCGGAAGGAACCAACAACTCAACAAAACCCAACTGTTTGTAGGACATGGTTGATCCTGACTCTGCACTCTATTAAACAGCCTCTCGTAACATCTGGCCTTCCAGAGCACATAAAAATGTTTTCCTTCTGGCAGCAGTTTTTATGGAGATGTAATAATACACGTTTTTCAAAAAAAATAATTCTATTTTCAGATTCTGCTTCTTACCATGGAGCTGGGCCTGTCCAGGTGTGGAGGAGGCACAGCAGGGAGCCTGTGGCAGTACCTGCCCCAGGTACTGGGGCATCCCAGATGCCCCAGATTTGGGCAATGTGCTGATGGTTCCCAAACTGCCCATAATGTGTGTGTTTGTGTAGTTCAGGTTTACACTGTCCCTGCACTGCAGCTGGATCCCTTCTCCAGGCAGCGTGTCTCCAGTCCATGTAAACAGTCTAAAGGCAAAATTAAATGTCCTGCTGCTCTTTCTCCCCCTCTTCCAGGTTATCTTTTGCCTTCAGGGGTCCAACTAAATTACACGCTTCCCTAAGCCTGCTACAGACTTGGCTTATTAGCAGAAACCTGTAGCTGGCCAAGATTTTTAAACTCTGCCCTGAGGGAGGGATGGGAACAGATGGATAAGAGAATTCAGTGGGATTAGTAAAACCCTTTGAAGACTGTTCTTCCCACTACATTTGTCTCCCAGTTTTGTTTTTGTGCTGTCTCAGCAAATCTTGCCAAGGTTCCTGGGTCTGATGTTCATTGTCCAACAGCTTGGCTGTGTCTTGGCCACAATTTTCACCTCAAGAACTTTGGGGAAGATGATTTTCCCTTAGCACAGACCATGGAGGGCCATGGGATGGATGTTCCATGAGGCAAAGTCAGATGGAATCAAGCGAGTGTTGCAGCTGCAGTTCCAGCTCCCAGATTTGATGCTGGGGTGAAAGATCTCACCTGGCTCGGGGCCCTGTGTCCTGTTCAGGTCCTGCACTGAGGGCATTGGGGTCGTTGTGCACTTGAGTTGTTCCAGCTCTGAATTTCTCCTGCAGAAGACACTTGAGTTTCCCTCAGTGGGGAGGCAGTGGCTGTTGTGGGGCCTGTCTGCAACAGGGCTTGTTTTGATTCCTGGTTTTTATTCCACCACATCTCTGTTACCAACACGTGCCCGTGGCAAGTGCAGGGAGTTCTCCTCTGTTTGCACACTGGAGGAGCTGGTGAGACCCTTCTCCCACCCCTCCTGGACACTGCCCTGCCCTCAGATCCCCTGTGATGGATGGATGTGTGCTTTCCTTTGCAGATGGAGAAGGATGAGACTGTGAGTGACTCCTCTCCACACATAGCCAACATCGGGCGCTTGGTAGAGGTGAGTGCAGCTTCTTTGCCCAGGTTTGGTCCCATCCCTCAGAATTTTGTCGCTTTTTCTTTACAAACAACTTTTTCATTGCTGTTTTTGCTCGGTGTGTGATGGCTCAGTGCTCTCCTGCCATCACTTCCAGCTGTTTGTGGGTACAAAGCCACCCCTCTGCCCTTTGTGTCCTGTTCAGCTCTGCAATGACTTCCTGGGAGATGGGTGTTCCTTTCCTGAGCACTAATGAACAACTTCCTATGCCCATATTTGCTTCTGCAGCCACTTTTGGGGAGAATTACTTCAAGTCAGTCACACCACTGTCCCTTGGGCTGGAAGTTCAGCATGTATCAAGTGCTTATGAAATCCCCTGGGATGGGTTTAGTGTTGGGTTTTGTGGCAGCTCTCAGGCCTGGAAGCTCAGCACGAGGACTGGAGCTGCTCAGAAGGTGCAGCACCACTTTGCTGTTTCACTGCTCTGTCCTGAGTGAAGGTGTTCCAGATTTCCTTGATTGTTATAACCAAGAAAGGAAGGAATTCTCAACCATGATGCATTTTTAAGGGAACTGGGAAATTAAAGAAAGACAGCGACTTCTTTTTGATCCCTTTTTAAAGTTTTTTGCTTGAGTGAAAGCAATGTAATGAGAAAAAGCTGCTTTGTTACAAGATCTCTCTCAGAGCTCTGTCGTGCAGCTTTAAGGAACGAGTCAAAAATCCAGAGTCACCCCTCAGCACAGAACTGTGGACTGTTGGTTATCCTGAAGGACTCACTTGGCACTTGGAGTCCGTCCGGTGCCAGGGAACTGCACGGGAAGGTTGGAGCGAGATGCATTTTCCTTCTGTGCAGAAGGTGGAATGCTGGAGAGAAGCTGCCCTCTCGTGGTGCAGAGAGGTCCCCGAGCCTGGAGAGATGGGCTGGGAGGAGAGAGCAGGAACAAAGCCTTTGATAGGGGCAGAGAGGCTGGGTCCCAGTGGGTTTGGGGGAATCTGAGTGCTGGGAATGCTCCGGGTGTTGTGGTCACGGGGACCCTGCTGCTGCACCATCCCTGCAAACAGCTGAGGTGACTAAAGAGCTGCTGTCTTACTTTGTTTCCCAGGACATGGAAAACAAAATCAGAAGTACACTGAATGAGATTTATTTTGGAAAAACAAAGGACATCGTTAATGGGCTGAGGTAAGGGAGCTGCAGTGGGTGGGGGACCCTTCGCATCCCTGTGGTGTCACCCCAGCCTTGAGCTGCTTTTGTTTCCCCTCCCTGTGCTTTGGGACAGGATTTGTTGTGTGGAGTTCGGGGAACTCTTCAGCTGCAGAAATCTGAAGCAATGTTTTAATCCCTTGTTCCCTCACCAGGAGCAAAACAGCCCAGCTAACACTTGTATTTTCGGATTATTTTTCATTTGTTTTATTCTTCACAGTCCTGCAAGCTGTACTTAAATTCTGTCTTCTCCTTCTGCTGTCCTTAAAAACAGTCCCAGAATTAAGTCATGACATGAGTGGTTTGTGGCATTTAGACTTCGATTTAAATTCTGTCTTTCTCTCAACACCACTGGTCAAAATACAGTGTATGGGAAGAGCTTAAATTCCCTGTGCCTTTCTGGAGGGAAACTGTGCTGTACCTTTCAACCCCTGCTCATTCCTGGGCAGGAGTTGGACATGGAAATCCCAAGCTGGTAATTCTCTTGCTCACAGAGGAAAGTACAGAACTGTGATGCCAAATCATTTCATTGTAAAGTGCAGAGAGACCTCCCAGCACAGTGGGGTAATGTAGAGTAACCAAAGGGCACAAATAAATGCTCTGCTCTTCTTTCACACACTGAGATGTGGAAAAAGAGAGAAAAGTGGTGTTAATTAAATATTTGTGCTGCTGTGTGGGCAGAGGGAGCAGCAGGGCCTGTGAGAGGGGTTCTGGGCTCTGCTGCTCTGGGTTCTGCCCTAAGCCCAGCTCAGAACAGCCTCAGTTTCCTTTGTGCTGAGCAGGATTTAGCCAGGAAGCATTTATTAACCTCAGAGGGGATCTGTAATAGAGTCTTTCTCTTGTGAGCATTGCCTTGAGCTGTTGTGGTTGAATCTCTGCTGTCTCCCCATCCCTCAGTCTCAGCCCCGGCCCTGTGTGCAGCTCCTGATGGAAACACCCGGAGCGTCCGGCTCCTCCGGCCTTTCCCTGCTCCTTCTCAGCTGTGTGTGTCCCCTTCTCCTCCCTGGTGGTTCCCTGAGCCCCAGCTCTGTGTTACCGAGTTCTTCTGACTGTTCTTTTCCCTGTTTGCTCCCTGGTTTCCCACTGCTCTCTGTAGATCTATCGATGCTATTCCCGACAACCAAAAGTATAAGCAGTTGCAGAGGGAACTTTCTCAAGTGTTGACCCAGCGCCAGATCTACATCCAGCCTGATAACTAAACCAATCCAGGTACCCTCGCTGCCTGTGAGGTGTGAGCCAGCACTAAACCAGGACTCACCAGCCCAGCCCCTGCATGGTAACCGGGACGAACTAACCCCTAATCCCGCAGGCGGAGCGGTTCCGCCCGCTCTCCCCCGGGTTCGTTCTCAATGCGGCCACTAAACGCTGTGGTTCTTGTTTCAGTTGTTAGCTCCTCCCCCATGGAAACCTCACGCTCGGAATTGTGGCAGGAATTACCACTTTGCACTCTGGCTTGGGAGCAGGAAAGGAGCACGTGGTCCCGTGCCTGGAGTGGTGTTGGATTGGGCTGATTCGATCCAGAAGCCCTGGGACTCTGTCCCTTGGGCACCAGCAGGTTTTTACACCTATGCTACACCACTTCGTGAAGAAATTCCCTGTAATCCCAGTGTCCTCCCTGCAGAATGAAAGCTTGGGAGTCTCACAGTTTGGAAAACAAAAATGACTGGTACTTCCCATGACTTGAGAGTAAACGTGCACTCGCCCACACGCCCGTCCCCGTGAGCCTGGTGGATTTTGAATTTCCTTGGAGCTTGAAACCCAGTCCTGCTCAAGCTCACTCAAACATTCCCAGCCTCCACTTGCTTGTGCTCTGCACAGCCTCCAAGGGGATTTGTTGCTGTGCTCTTGTTTGCTCTGGAGCTCTGAGTGTCAGGGGCACACAGCAGCGACTAACCCCAAGCCAGCCTAACCCTCCACCCCAGTTCCTAACGAATTACAGATGTTGTCTCAAACACATTCAGCTGACGAAGGGGGAAACTCACTATTTGTTGATAGTGGCCAAGAACCACTTCTTCAGCCTGTGACAAATGCAAATATAAATGTATATGTTCTTATTAAAGCAGCAGAAGTCTCCAGAGACAAGAGAATGGAAATACTGTTATAAAAATGGTAGGAAAATCACCACCACAAAGAGCAGCCTTGTTTACAGGACACAGCAACCAGGGAAGATAAGGTCGCTCTGAATCACAGAATCCCAGACTGCTTTGGGTTGGAAGGGCCCTTAAAGCTCATCCAATTCCAACCCCCTGCCATGGGCAGAGAAATCTTCCACTGTCCCAGGTACTGTAAAGGCTGGGAAATGAGAAATCCTACCCAACTGGATCCTACCACTTCTCTGTGGTAGCCACTCCGGAAAAGTCTGGTTCTTGATAGAACCTACTCTATCAATTTATTTAAGAGGGGCCTTTTTAAAAGTGGAAATTTCTTAACTGTCCCATTGAAATCAGAGGTTCCTCCACAGGTGTCTCCCAAGGCACCGATCCCAGGTGATTCCTGAAATGTGGAGCTGTTCCTGTGTGCTTTCAGCCAAAGGGAAGCCCCGCAATAACCTTGTGACAGTATCTCTGTTCTTCTTCAGCTGCTTTGATCACTTCACCTTAGGGAAGGTACAAAAAAAGGCAAATTTGAGACCAGAACCTCTGGCTGCTTTTCCCACCGGTGCAAAGGCCGGCGGGAGGTTCCGAGGCGACCCTGGGTGAACGGTGTGCAGAAGGGTCAGAGCTCCCCAGCCCGGCCCTTCTCCTGGGTGGGGCTGGCTTTTCTCTGGACTTTGGGGGAGCAGGAGCGCTAACCCCCTTCGCCGGTGGGACGCTGGGCTTCTTCCAGTATGTAACAAAAAACGTTGGGAACCTCCTCTGGCAACTGGGGCTGAGCGGAGCTGCTGGGGAAGCCTTTGGTGCCATCCTTGGCAGAGTGAGTTTTGCTTTGTGTTCTCACTGAGTGTTCACGTCGCCTTCTGTTTCCCGGGGTCCAGCAGGCAGAGCTGAGCCTGGGCTGAGGGGCTTCTCCTTCCTCCTGACTCCCAGGACTCTTCCCAACCCTTCCTCCCCTGCGCCGCCTCTGACCCACCTTTCCTTCTTCCCCGCAGGTCTGTGCAGACTTTTGCAGACAAATCAAAACAAGAAGCTCTTAAAAACGACCTGGTGGAGGCTTTGAAGAGAAAGCAGCAAAGTTAAAGTCCTGTCCATGCTAACCAGCCATGCCATGCACTCGTTAGATTCCTTTCGTAGAGAATCATCCCCCGCCCTTTTCTGTTCGTCATGTCACGATTTGCATCCAATACTCTCCATGCAGCGCCATCCTCTCCCCATGAATAAAGCTGTACAAACTTTTTCAGTCTCTGAGGCCTACTTTGCACCACATTTTACTATCGAGACCTTAGGCTATGTTTCTGTAGAAGTCCATGTATTAGTTTTTTCTCCCTCCCCCTTTCCCACCCTCCCCCATTTATATGCATCACCACGGATCATTGTTTGTCTTTTCCTCCCTCACCCCCTCCTGCCTTTTGTTACATTGGTGTAAAAAATGTAAAACAAAAATTTATTAAATACTGTGGTGTGTGAAAGAGGAAGAACTGGAAAAACAAAAAAAAAAGAAAAATAATCTATTCCACGTATGTTTGGGGGCTGGGCACAGGGGCTGGCTGGAGGGAGGGAGGGAAGAGAGGGTGTTCCTTGGGGTTGTACGATACTGAGTAACCCAGATGTGCAGGAGATGGTGATTTGGAGACCTGCTGAAAGTTCTGCTCTTCTATAGCCTGGTTCCAAGGCGCTTTTCTGTCAATTTTTATGGAATGCAAAAGGGTTTTTTGTTTTGATTTTTTGTTTTTTTTGTAAAGCTTAAATTGAATCTACATCTGATACTTGAGCCTCCATACTAAAAAATGGAAAAAAAAAAAAAAAGAAAAAAAAGACTAAAACAATAAAAACAAAAAAAATCCCAGGAAGAAGCATGTGTGTGGTTGTGTTCTCCTTGTTTCTCTTTCCTTCCTTGCAGGGTTACTTGGGGTTTGTTTTTGTCCCACATCCAGAAAGGTTTGTCTGGCAGGGGGTGTGATGTCCCACTGCTCCTTGGCCCCGTGTTACTCATGGTCCTGCTGCCCTCCCAAGGTGCTGGGATTGATGCTTCAGGCCTCCAGCAGATGTGGAGCAGCTGCATTCAGGGGAGGAGGATCAGTCCAGCTTTGCTGGGTGTGCTAAAAAGTCTGGGGGCACCTGTGTGCCCAGCCCTGGGCAGAGGGGCTGTGCTGAGCTGGGCAGTTCCTCCCATCCGTGCTGACCCAAAAGCTCCTTCCCTGGTCCCTGTGTCACCTGTGACCCTCCCCCAGCGTCCCCTCCTGAGCCCTCGGTGGGCAGAGGGAGCTGGCACAGCTTTGGGTTCCCTGCCTGCTCCAGGCTTGGGCTGTACCAAACCCAATCCTGGCGAAATGGGGGAATCACACAAAGATCTGCTGGGCTCCTCCTGCCCCTGGCTCTGGGAATTGCCCTCTGTGTGACCCTCTGCAAGTAGGGGCTGCTGGCATTAACACTGATTGATTAATTAACGTGCTCTAATTTTGCTTTTGCAACGTGACCTGTGTCCCACCCAGACTCCTGCACATAGCCAGAGTTTACCTGGAGCCCATGGAAGGTACCAGAGCTCCTGTGGGACACGGGCTGGGAAAGGACAGTGCCCTAGGGTCCCCCAGGAACACTGGGATTTGGTTGCTGTCTCACGGTTCTGCCCCAAGACAAACCTTTTTTGAAGCTGGAGATGAGTTTGTGTGAGCTCTGGAGCCTTGGAGGGGGAGACTCCTGTTGAGGTTCCCAGTTACCCTCTGCCTCAGGGGTGGTTGTTTGTGCTTGGCCTTTTCTGGTTGAACATTTGCCTCTGCAAAATCCTAAACACAGAGACAGGGCTGCAGTGGTGACTTGGAGGGATGGGAACCTCAGGGAGAGCCTCAGGAATTTCCAGCCACCCTCGAGATTACTGTGGGTGTGTAACCTCTGTGTGCAGCTGCTCACCTTGCTCCATCCTGTCCAGCCCGAGTAAAGTCAGAGTAAATCAGGTTTGTACGTAACTGATGCTTCGGGTACATCTGTGGGACACACTGTGTGTGTACCTCTGCTATCTATCTGTCTATCTGTCTATCTATCTATCTATCTTTCCTCCTTATGGCAGAGGTTTTGTCTAGGTTTAGGAATAGCCAGTATATGACAATTATTGAGGTTGTGAGTGGCAGAGATGAGGGATTTGTCACAGTTTGGATTAAAACTGGGTATGAATTGTTCTACAATTCCCAGGGAAAGGCAGGAGAGGAAATCCTGCTTCAGGATGAGGTGAGCAGCCCCTTTGCCTGTGAATCTGGTGAATTAATCCAGTAAAAACCCACTCACTGGGTTCAAGGGGCTCAGAGAGACTGAAAAATACATTTTCTTTCTGAAAGCTGGGTCAGCCCCAAGCACTGGCCCAGCTTCTGTTTCAGTGAAGCTGCTGGTGCAGCTTGGTGGGCACTGAGCAGTCAGAATCCCATTGATTGTGAAATCCAGGCTGAGCTGTGTAACCACAGATTGGTGTCCTCAGTGTGAGGACAGAGCAGAGAGGAGAGTGACTTTCTTGGGAAGGACAAAGGTCATGGACTGGCTAGGGTATCATAAATTAATGACAATGGAGCTAAAGCCAAAAGTGACACGATGGTGGGTGTCAGGAAAGGAGCTGGAGAGGGGAAGGGGAGGCAAAAGGAAGAGCTGATAGCAACTGCAGGAAAAGGAAAGCTCTTGTTTTCACAAGGACAAGCGTGATAGTTTTTCCTGAAGGATCTCCAAGCTTTGATTGGTTTTCCTCATTGTTCCAGGGAGACTGAGCTGCTCATCCCCAGCAGGAAGAGCTCAGCACACAGGAGGGAGCCTGGCTACACCTCCACTCTCTCCTCCTGGGGACATGGCTTTTCCCAGACCACCCCTGCTTCCCGTCCTTCCCTGGTCAAGGAGCACTGTGCTGGAGTGCAGGGCCCCGAGAGGGGGATAAACTCATCAGTGCTGGGGATAAACTCCTCAAGCTGAGGATAAATTCATCAAGGAGAGAGGGCAGGAACCAAAAACCAGAACGAGCAGAGAGGCAGCGCTTCACCTGGGCAACAGCAATGGAGCAACTTCCCCAAGGAATCCGTGCAATTAAACCATGGGTGAGGCAAAAAATGAGAAGTCAGAGAAATGGGACTGTGAGACTCATTGGGAAAGAGGCAGGAGCTGCCAGGTAAAGCAGCAAAATTAAACCAAGGCAGGCAGGTGGGGAAGGATGTGTTTTATAGATGGGTGAGCCGTGCTAATTAAAATAGGCAGGGACTGAACACTTTGGTTCTGCTGCTCCTTCCCCGCTGGATCCAGCCCTGGGTGTCTTCCAGAAGGAGCTGAGGTGGGAGTTGTGAGGTCACAGTGGTGCTCGTATCTGTGGCAAGTCCATCATCCCTGTCTCCTCCCCACTCAGGCTCTTCCCACATTTTTCAGCACCAAGGAAGTTCCAGATCACCCTCGGGAGTCACAGCAGGGACTGGGCTCAGCTGTGGGGCACCAGAGCAGCAAAGAGCAGCTGAGGTATCCAAAAATTCCCTTTTCTCCTGAAAGCATCTTTGGTATTAAAAAGGCACGAGGTGTCCCAGCAGCATCCTGTGCCACTGCCTTGGCAGCACGTGTCACCCACGGGCTCGGGGCCTCTTCTGCCAGGAGCCACCAGGATGGAGGGGCCGGTTTGCCCAGCCCTAAGGCCACCTTCCTCATGTGCATCCTCCTCCTCCTCCTGCTCTCCATGCACGGCAGGGCCCTCCGTCAGCTCTCTGGGCTCTCATCCTGCTCCCCAAGGAGGGCATCCCTCTCCTCGAGGGTTCCGGGCCGTCCTTTCCGATACGCCAGGAACTGGAAGGAGATCTGGGGAGAGGTCAAGGCTCTGCAGGCTCACAGGGTGGAGCTCTGGGATGCACTGGGTGCCACCTCCCAGAGGAAGGAGTTTGGGCCAGGAGAGGTGGAAATGGGACAAGGAGCTCAATGCAAACCAGGGGCTGAGGCACTTCCCAGCCGGTGCGATACCCCAAATCACCCACAGAGCAGCACCACCCCACCCCTCCTGCCCATCCCTGCAAGGCCCTGCAGCAGGATGGGATCCCATCCCAGGGGAAAGGATACAACCACGTCGAGGGCCAGGACGCCCAGGCTGCCCACGAGCCAGGGCAGGTGGTGCAGGATGTAGTCACCCTGGCTCTGGCCCGGCTCTGGGTTCTTCAGGAGGACACTGAGGCCGTACAGGGAATTCCCCAGCATCACCAGGGCAAAGAGGAAGTAGGAGACCCCGCTGGTGGATTTCCTCTTGTACTGGGAAAAGAGGGAGAGGAGAGGAGCTTGGCTGCAGCTCTCCTAAATCTCTCTACAAAGTGATTTTAATCATCCTCTCTGCCAGCATTATAAAAAGAGAAGAAAAGAGGTGGTGACTCAATGCTGAGAGTCTTTTAGTTCCCCTTTGGCTTGTAAATAAGACAAAATGAAAGCCCCACCCTCAAAATATTGGTAGATTAAAGGGAGGGGAGAAAAATAAATACAGAGAAATAGTGGAATGGAACGATCAGAGATGGGGCCTGGGACCTCTGAGCAGAGAGGAGAAAGGAGAACCCTGAACCCCCCGAGGAGAAAGGAGAGCCCTGAACCCCCCGAGGAGAAAGGAGAGCCCTCCAAGGAGAAAGGAGAACCCCGAACCCCCCGAGGAGAAAGGAGAGCCCCCCAGCCCCCTTTGAGTGCCACGTGAGGAGCCCCGGGGTCCCAGGCTGGGCACTCACGTTGGTGCAGATCTGGGGCACTCGGGAGCACAGGTAGAGCAGGGAGGAGATGAAGCCGATGGCAAATCCAATTATTTCAGTCCTGGAGAAAGGCTGCAAGGCAGGGACAGGGACAGGGACAGGGACAGGGACAGGCCCTGTGCTCAGAGCCCCAGCACAGCCACACCCAGCCTTGGCTGTGCCCAGCTCCCCCTCCCCTGCCAGCCCAGTGATAATCACAGCTGATAATCGTATTTCACTTTGCCACAGGAAAATACACAGTGCAATCTGTTATAACAGGAATTGGGCTTATTTGTGTNGTGCCAGGTTGTATTCTGACTCTGTCAGTGATTTTTCTTTGTACTATTGCATTTATTTCATTTTTCCTATTAAATTGTATTTCTGACTTGGAGTCTCTCACTGGTTTGCTTTTCAAACCTTCACACTTGGAGAGGTCCTTTTCTATTGCCAGAGCAAAACTATTTTGCAAACCTCCCTTTACTTTTAGGCAGCTGAGGTACCTTGCTGCACTTCCTTGCTTGTTTGATTTTCAATAATATATATAAATGTGGATAATTGGAAGAAGAATTAAAGGGGAGAAGGCTTTCAAATTTCCTGAAAACAGTCTCTTAAAATCACATTTTTTAGAGTATGTCCATTCCATGCAGCTACCTGAGATAAAGACTGTTTGCAAACAGAGATGTGGGAGATGTGAGGTTTGCTGACTCTTGAGCAGGCACACAGAAGTGCTTGAAGTCTGAAGTGAAAATGCCCTGAAATGTCTGAAATCCTGCAGCAAACTGTTGCTGAATTTTGGAGCAATCTCTGGAAAAGTTCTCTTTCCAGTGTCACTTTCCTAGACTGTAACAGCCTCCTGGAGAACAATTTGGTCCTAAAATAGGAACAACCCCTAACCCCAAAACACATGGTGGGGTCCAGGGTGGGTTTTTGGGACTATGGAGAGAGATCACAGTATCCAGCAGGACACATCCCCACCCAGATCTCTATCCCATCACTCAGGTTTAGGAACTGGCTCACCTTGGGTCCAGGCTCATCCCCGGGAGCTGAGAGCAGAGACCTCCCTTTGAAGGTCCCCAGATCCTCGGTGCTGGCACTGCCCAGGAGGGAGAGGCTGGACAGGGACCCCACGGAGAGGAACACAAAGGCTGCATTGATGGGAGCAGGGACTGCAGGGAGTCACACAGAGCCTGATTAGGGAGAACTTAGCAACCCCCAACAGCCCTGGGGGTGCCAGGACCCCCTCAGGGTGAAGAAACCTCCAGACTCTCCCTTATCTCACCAAGGGACTGAGCAACCTCAGAACTCTCCCTTATCTCACCAAGGGATGGGGCAGTGGCTGCTGTGGGTGAGTGATGTGATTCATCTCCCAGTGATGTGGCCAGTTTGTACCTTGTCAGGGAGGAAACTGCTCCTATCTCGGTTTCTTCGGGTTTAGGGCTCTTAAAAATCATCCCCTCTAGAAGATTTCACCATTTTAACTCACAATGGCCACTCAAATCCCTGCCAGAGCAAGCCCTGCTGTGGCTTATTTATTAGCAGTAATTTATTATTTTCCAGTCATTTTTTATATTCAGTAAACAAGCTCTCCAGCTTAACAAAACTACTGATGGGTCAAATATCAATTGGCTAAAAACTTTACATGTCTTTACTAAGTTAAATAATTATCCCTGTTTGGGGTTCAGCAGTGTTAGAAAGCAAATTTTCTCTGTTTTCTCTGGCTGTTTAAACCCTGCAAGAACTGCTTGGGTTCCTTTTTCACTCCAGTTGAACAGACAGGAACTTCCCTGTCGAGGCTGGAGAACTGACCCTGAAACAGTCGGAAAACTTCCCCCTCTGCCTCCCAGCACTGCCTGAGTCAGGAGCTCTGTGGTTTCCCTGCTCCCAGGTGGAGTCACCACGTAACTGTGGGGGATCTATTTATTTCTGTGCCCAGTGAGGCTCACAGGGGGTTATTTTCAGCCTGGACACCGTGAGGGGGTTTGTAGGGTCTGCAAAAACCCCAGGCCCAGCCAGTTGTTGGCTTTGGCTCTCCTAAGGGCTCAAATTACCCAAGGGGGGGGAAAAAAAAACAGCAAGCAATAAGAGGCATCTAATAACTGTCCCTGGAATCTCCCCAGGCTCCCCTGGAATCCCCCCCTCCCTGTTCCCAGTGCCAAGGGGAGCAGAGACCCCACCCCCGCCCCAACTCACATGCTCTGCCCCCATTCTTCACCCGATAGTAGCAGTACAGGGAGAGCATCCCCAGGTCTGCCAGCACATAGTAAATGGCCGTGTACACCTGCGGGAGGGGAGGGGACATGCTGGGCACAGCCCCAGGGACCTGCCCCGGGGGCTGGGATGGTCCCACGGGGATGCTCCCTGCTCTCCCAGCGTCGCTGGGGGAGAGGAGAGTGTCCTGGGACGGAGTAGGGAGCAACCCCGGGAGAGAAGGGTGTCCTGGGGTGGAGAAGGGAACAGCCCCACGGGGAGAGGAAGGACTAACCCGGGGGTAAAGAAGGGAGCATCCTAGAGAGAGAAGGGAACAACCCCACAGGGGAAAGAGGGAGCATCCCTGGGAGAGAATGGACCACACCCAGGGGGGAAAAAGGGAGCAACCCCAGGATGGGAGAGGGGAGCATTTCTGGGGGAAAAAGAGGGAGCATCCCGGGCAGTTTGGGTCTCTGGCTCCCAGTGCTGGATAAAGCAGCTCCCAGCCCCTCCCTCCTCCCTGGAGCTGGGGTGTTAGAGAGCCCGGCCCCGGTACCTGCAGGGGCAGCTGATCAGCCAGGAAGGAACCGATGAGGTTGAGGAGGTCTCCGCCCAGCCATCCCAGCAGGAAATAGATGGAGAGAGCCTGGTCCATGATGCCCGTTCTGCAGGCCTGGTAAAACTGCCTGCAGAGCATTGGGCAGAGGCACAAACATCACCCTCAGCTGGTTCAGCGCTACCTGGGAGCCATCCCCAGGACTCTTGTGGATCCCAGGGCAGTCAGGAGAGGAAAAGCAAGGCCACGTGCTCCCTCGGTCCCACTTGGAAATCCTAAACCCCACTGCTGCTCACCGGGTGCCCCGTGGGAGGGGCAGGGAGGATGATCCCAGCAGCAGGATCCTCCCCTCTGATTACGAAAGAACCGTGACCCCTCACGTGCCCCTCTGGCACCCTTGTGTCAGCACTTCCAAGCACCCCAGGGCTGCTGGGGACATTCCTTCTGCAGGATGAGCTGTCCTGCTGGCCCCGCACGTGCCTTACGTGGGACACTGCGGCTGCCAAACACAGCAACAACACCACGGCCACCACCAAGGCTCTGGGGCTGCGCTGCCCGCTCCCGTCACCCGAAACCTGCCAAGCCCTCGCTGCTTTTGCCGGGGGGATTTAATAATTCTGGCACCTTGTGCTGGCAGCTCGGTTTCTGCCGTCCCCTGGGAAGGACTGGCCGGGATTTAGGAGCGATACTGCGGGATTTGGGAGCGATACCCAGGGATCTTGGAGCGATACTCACGGGAAGGCTGCAGCGATGAAGCAGCCGATGGAGCCCAGCCCCAGGACGATGCTGGCGACATCCCGGCTGTCCTGGGCACACTCATTGAACACATCCATGATCCAGCGGGAGCCGTTGGGGCAGTCAGAGAGATTCCCGAAGGGGAGAACCCTCCAGCGCCGCGCAGCCATGGAACCGCTGGGAAGGGAGTAACACAGGAAATATTTAATAACACTGGGGAAAGACAGATCTGTGTGAGGGACACGGCTAGGACTCCTCCGGGAGCTGGCTCCTGTTGGAAAAATGGATCGTTAGTGGATAATACACCTTTATCGGCCTTAGGTTTGCATCGGGTGGGAAAGGCCGCCAGCTCGGCGGGGTTTGGCCTCAGAGGAAAAACAGTAGAAATGAAAGAAGAAGAAATAAAGAAGAAATAAGAAGGAAAAAAAAAGGAGGAAAAAAAGGGGGGGGGGGGGAGGGAAAAAATCAAAAAGGAAAGGAAAAAAGAAAAGGGAAAAAAGAAAAAAAAGGAAAAAAGGAAATGGAAGGGGAAAAGAAGAAGAGAAGAAGAAGAAGAGAAGAAGAAAAGAAGACGGAGAAGAAAAGAAGACGGAGAAGAAAAAACGGTGGGGGCGGGGAGGGGGGAGAAGAAATAAAAGAAGCCGAAATCCAGCCCAACTTGTCTTCGCAACACCGGCACTCACCTCCTCACCGACGCGGTTCGGAACTTGACTTTATTTTTCCTTGGAAACCCACTCTTTTTGAAACGTGGGCTGTTTTTCTTTGCAAATCCNCCAAGGTGGTGCTGGGCACGATGGAGATGGGCCGGCGCGCCGGGCCCGAGGCGAGCGCCGAGCTGCTCCGCGCCTTCCTGCGCCGTCAACACTGCCTCCTCGACACCGCCTTCATGTACGCGGGCGGCGAGTCCGAGCGCATCCTGGGCGCGCTGCTGGCCGGCGGCACCGAGCCCGGTACGGCCGCGGAGGGCGGGCTGCCCTCGGGGGAAGGGGGCNCAGAGGAAAAACAGGAGAAATGAAAGAAGAAGAAATAAAGAAGAAATAAGAAGGAAAAAAAAAGGAGGAAAAAAAGGGGGGGGGGGGGAGGGAAAAAATCAAAAAGGAAAGGAAAAAAGAAAAGGGAAAAAAGAAAAAAAAGGAAAAAAGGAAATGGAAGGGGAAAAGAAGAAGAGAAGAAGAAGAAGAGAAGAAGAAAAGAAGACGGAGAAGAAAAGAAGACGGAGAAGAAAAAACGGTGGGGGCGGGGAGGGGGGAGAAGAAATAAAAGAAGCCGAAATCCAGCCCAACTTGTCTTCGCAACACCGGCACTCACCTCCTCACCGACGCGGTTCGGAACTTGACTTTATTTTTCCTTGGAAACCCACTCTTTTTGAAACGTGGGCTGTTTTTCTTTGCAAATCCACAACTCCTCAGACCCCCGCCGGGTTTCCTCTGCCGTTGTCCCAACTCCTGCCCGGTTTCCTTCGCTGTTCTCCCAAACCCTGCCGGCTTTCCTCTGCCGCTCTCCCCAGCCCTGTCGCTCCTCTGCCGCCTCAGCAGCTTTCTCAGGAAGTTGCTGGAAACCGGCAATTTTTCACAGCCCCGCAGCGGGAAATCAGTGAGCCTTTTCCCAAAGTCGCTGCTTTTCCACACACTCCCTATGGGTTCCCAGTACTGCCTTTCCCAAAGCCGCTGTTTTTTCCCGAGCTCGGGGTGCTCGGCCCCGGCCCCGCCGTGTGANCCGCTTTGGCAGGCTGACACTGCCCTTGAGGAGAAGGGACTTAGTGAGGACTCGTTCCGTGAGGAGAGGGGTCTTGCCTGAGGAGAAAGGATTTCCCTGAGGAGATCGGACTGGCTGGGAACCGTGCATTGAGGAGAGGGCTCTTCCCTGAGAAGGGTCTTCCCTGAGGAGAGGGTCTCGTCTTTTCTGCCAAGCTGACACAGTTCTTAAGGAGAAGGGACTTGGCCAGGACTCGTCCCCTGAAGAGCAGGGTCTTCGCTGTTAGGCTAATGCCCTCCCTGAGAAGAGACTTCCCTGAGGAGATGGGACTTCCCTGGGGAAAAGAGAAGGGAATTCCCTGCCAGGGTGGCACAGTCCTGGAGGAGAAGGGAATTGTCTCAGGACTCGTGCTCTGAGAAGAGGGGTCTGCCCTGAGGAGAAGGGTCTCCTCTGCCAGGCTGACACTGTCCCTGAGGACAGGAGGGCAAGGACTTTCCCAGGGTGCATTCCCTGAGGAGAGAGATCTTCCCTGCCAGGCTGACTCCCTCCTTGAGGAAAAGGGACTTGCCCCAGATCCATCCCCTTAGGATCAGGGTTGTCCCTGCCAGGCTGATGCCATGCCTGAGGAGAAGGAACCCCCCTACTAGTGCTGACCCCTGGACCTTGAGGAGCAGACCTTCCCTGTCCAGGGCAGTCCCTGCAGAGAGGAGCCTTCCCTGCCGGGCTGATGTGATTCCTGAGGAGAGGCACCTTCCCTGGGACACCTCAAACACTTGGGTTATGTCCCTTATCCCCATTCCCCTCCTCAAGGTGGAAACGTCCTTGCTCATTCCTTCTCTCTCTGCCAGTGGAAGTGGCCACCAAGGCCAACCCGTGGGATGGGAAGACGCTGAAGCCGGAGAGCGTGCGCTCCCAGCTGGACATGTCCCTGGAGAGGCTGCAGAGGAAGAGTGTGGAGCTCTTCTACCTCCACGCTCCCGACCACGGGACCCCCGTGGAGGAGACCCTGCGTGCCTGCAATGAGCTGCACAAAGAGGTAAAGTGCAGAGTCCAAGCCTGGACAATCCTTCCTTCCCTCCTCCCCACCGCTTTTTTTAAACCAGGGCTGCTTGTTATGCCCATCTGCAGCACTGGGTTTGTGCAGCTCTGGCAAGAGGAGACAGAGCCCGAGGCAGAGCTGAGCAACCGCTGCTCTTTGTGTGCTCACGTGGTGCACTTTGTTCCCAAGAGCTCTTGGAAGCGTTGGAACATCTGAACTTTGCTTCCAGCCCTGTTAACCCTGTCTGGGTTAGGATTAGTGCTGATAATGGGTGAAGAACTCCTGAGTTTTGTTTGTCTAGTTATGTCATTTAAACTAGAAGGTGTGAATTCCGAATGAACAGAAAATGGGAAATATTTTTGTCAGACCTTAATTATTCATAGTCTGTCAGAAAAGGTGGACAGGAATTAACCCTTGTGGACTAAAATTTGGTGACTGTCCTTTTCACTGTACCCATCTGTGCTGTCTGGGTTCAGATGAACTTTGAAACACTGGAACTGAATTCCCTTTCTGAATTTCCCTTTGCAGGGAAAGTTTAAAGAACTTGGCCTGTCAAACTATGCCGCGTGGGAGGTGGCAGAAATCTGCGCCATCTGCAAATACAACAACTGGGTGATGCCAACTGTGTACCAGGTGAGGGAGGGGGGAATCTTGGATTTGGGCTCCCCAAATCTAGGACCAGCCCCCAGTGCGCCAGATGTAAACACAGAGAAGGAATCTGCTACAGTTAGTCTGGGAAGTCACAGAATCGTTGAGGTTGGAAAAGACCTCCAGTCCAAGCTGTGCCCGATCCCCACCTTGTCACCCAGCTCAGAGCACTGAGTGCCACATCCAGGCCTTCCTTGGACACCTCCAGGGATGGGGACTCCAAACCTCACAGGGCAGCCCCTTCCAATGCCTGGCCATCCATTCAGTGAGGAAATTCAGGAAGCTGAGCGAGGTCGCTGCTCAGAAACAGCTCAGTGTGTTCATTGCTAGAGCCAGTGACTGCCCTGGCATGGAACTTAAATTATTTGCAGTCCTTCAGTGAGTCTGTTCCTAAGCAAATCATAACCTTGTGTGAGCTGAAGCTGCTCTCCCGGATGAGTATGGCCAGGGGAGGGTGGGAAAAGGCAGATGCTGTGCCCTGAGCTCTGTTTGAGGCTGTCTCCCACCCTATGCAGGGAATGTACAACGCGACCACGCGCCAGGTGGAGACCGAGCTGTTCCCCTGCCTGAGGCACTTTGGGCTGCGCTTCTACGCCTACAACCCGCTGGCAGGTACAGGGGCAAGGCCAGGCTTTGGGACAAAACCCAGTGGAACGGGGGCTGTGCAGAGCCAGCCCGCCCCTAAACCTGCTGCTCCCTTCCTTCGCAGGGGGGCTGCTGACCGGCAAGTATAAGTACGAGGACAAAGACACGCGCCAGCCCACTGGGAGATTTTTTGGGAATGACTGGGCTCAGGCCTACAGGGACAGGTATGCCCTGAGCTGACAGATGAGCAGGAATGACTGCATTAAAAAAACACTCATAGTCAGCTGAGAGGAAGCAGAATTGACCAAAGCTTGGGATTATGTCAGCACACGTGGTTGGAGCTGTGGTGTGTGACTGAGCTCTGCAGGGTGGCTTTTAGGCTCAGCTTCCTCACAGCTTCCAGGGGAGATTGCAGAAGTCCTCAGAGGCTACAAAGAGTTGTATGAGGCTTCCCAAAAGCTTTTTGATTGGAATACAGATGTTCCACTGACTCTGATTCCCAAGGTCCCTAGAACAATAAAAATGATTTTTTTTTTTTTTTTTTTTCAGATACTGGAAAAAACACAATTTTGAGGGAATTGCGCTGGTAGAAAAAGCTCTGAAGGAGGCTTATGGCTCCACTGCACCCAGCCTGGCGTCCGCTGCACTGCGTTGGCTCTACAACCACTCCAAACTGCAGGTGAGAGCTTGGCCTGGGCACTGCTGCCAGCACTGGGCAGTGCTGCCATGGGCACTGCTTCCCTCACCAACAGGGAAATTTCAATGTAGGTGTCTTTTAATCCTGTGGGATTGTGGCGTTCCAAAGCGAATATTGCTGTACAGACTCTGCCAGGCACGGGAGTGAGGCAGCTCTGCCTTTCCCCATGGTATCCCATGTGGTCAGACCTGGAAGAAGTGGAAGATTTTATGTGCCAGTTACTGGGGTCTTGACTTTCCATGCACTCGCCTTCCCTGCAAGGAGAGGACTCACCGTTCATTGGACTAGGAAACTAATGCTTAATATTCCTCATCTCCTCTAAATGTTCCTGTCGCCCATCATAAAGTAGGACTTGGCAGCTTTTGAGGAGTTGGCATGACTTGGGGATGCCCTGGCCTAGTGAGCAGAACTTTGTGGTGTCAGTTGCTTAATTCCTGGACGTTCTTTAGTGGAAAGAAATGCTTCGTTTGGCCCACAGTGGCTTGGGAGGTGAACTTTCTTTTGGGATCAGCAACAGCTCCCATCTCTTCCCAGGGTTCTCTTGGAGACGCAGTGATCGTCGGGATGTCCAACTTGGAGCAGCTGGAGCAGAACCTCAACTACAGCGAGGAGGGTGCCCTGCTGCCGGCCGTGGTGCAGGCGTTCGACGAGGCCTGGAACTTGAGTGCACACGACTGCCCCAACTACTTCCGCTAGGGAAGGCCTGGGACACCTGGCACAGGCTCTGGGAACTCGGGAGAGGTACTCCCCACCCTGCCCTCCCATCAATGTGTGGAGGCCTGGAGGTTTTTCCTGAATCAATGAAGCTTTGTAGGATCCATACCCGTGCCTTAGTTGTTCCTCCCTCCCGGCCCCTCAGTTCTCCCAGCACACCCCGTGATTCAGGATGCAGCTGATCAGGAAAATGAACATGTTAATGGGGTGAAGGCCCCTGTTCTGCTTTAATGTGAAATCTTAATTAATTACAGACAAGAATAAAACCTCTTTCTAATGCAGACCCCATCTCTGACCTGTGCCTGGAACCTGGCATCTCTTTGGCAGCACCTGGGGACTTCGAATCACAGAATTCCAGAATGGTTTGGGTTGGAGGGTCCTTATATCTCATCTCGTTCCACCCCCTGCCATGGGCAGGGACACCTTCCACTGTCCCAGGCTGCTTCAAGCCCCATCCATCCTGGCCTTGGACACTTCCAGGGATGAGGCAAAATTCCAACGATTAAGCTAAATATCTTCTTCTGTGTCAGAATAACAAACCCTCAGCATCTTTCCCATGGTGCTATATCAAAGTTGCATTACATTTACACCCCTTCTGCCCAGTTTTCATGTCTGAGGTGGCATTTCCTCAGATACCAGGATCCACCAACAGTAACAGGCAGCAGCAACAACCATCTGGAGTTTTACATAGATATTTATATAAATATATAAAAAGCATAGTTAGGTCATTTTATATAAAGATCATCCCAGTCCAGGTGCACCCAGGGAAGGGAAATATCCTCCTCTTTTTGTCCCTAAAATAGAACTGTCTGGTGTCCAAGCTGTTAGTCCTCATTGCTGCCATCATCGTCATTCTCCTCTTCCTCCTCCTCTGCTGTGTCTCCCACGAGCTTCTGGAAGTCTCCTGTCTCAGAATTCCACAGAAACTTCATGGTGACTTTAAACTCTGCCATCTCGTAGCCAAAGAGTTTCTAGGAGAGGACACAAATCTGTCATTCCTGCTTCACTGCCTCCATGCCCAGCCTAGCAAAACAGTAAATTCCGCTTCCAGGTGCGAAGTGGAGCAAAGCAGGAACCAAAATAATTGCTGCTGAGTTTTAGGAGTTGTGTTAATTAATTATTAGTTATTTTGTGTCAGGAAGCAGGGCTGTTGTGTTACTCACCAGCACACGGGCCTGTTCTGGGGTGAGAACATCCCCTTCCTTGCACACTTCATAATCTGAAAGCAGCGTCACCACTCCTGCAGAGCAAAACCCCTGGAAGTAGGCTCCCAGGCACTGGGAACTCCCCTGGAATGTGGGGGGCAGAGCCGGGACCCCCTCCAACACCACCCCCTGGAGCTGACACCTTCCCAGGCAGTATCAGTGCACCCCACGGAGATGGGTGAGATCAGCTCTAAAACCCCACCCCTGGTTCCTGAGTGGGTTAATCTGAGCTGTTTCTACTGGACAAAGGTGGCATTGTGGAGAAATCTGGGGGTTTTACTCAGCCTCTGACATGAGTTTGGGAAGAAGAGCACAAGAAGGACATAAGGAGTTCCAGCCCCAGCCCAACAAGGAGAAAGTTGTCCCTCAGGTTTTCTCCAGACCTAAACCCTACTCTGTATTTAACGTTCTCCACAGAAGATCCCACCTGCACAGACAAACCCGGAGCTGACCCTCCCAGCCCCTGCCGTACCTTTCTTCAGCGCCGTGGGCAGCCCCAGCTGCCGCAGCTGCGGCTCCATGGAGTGGGGGAACTGCTCCAGGGGCCCCGTGTCCAGGCTCACCCCGTACGGCGCCTTGTTCCCAGCACGGGCAAAGTCCAGCTCCCGGAACTTGGAGAACCACCTGGGACAGAGATGGGCAACGAGAGCTTCAGCTGTGGGAGGAACATCCCTGGGCTGAGACAGGGATTGGGGCACAGCCTGCCCTACAGTCTGGTGTTGCTTAGAGAGGTTGTGGCTGCCCCATCCCTGCCAGCGTCCAAGGCCAGGTTGGAGCAGCCTGGGACAGTGGGAGGTGTCCCTGCCCATGGCAGGGGGTGGAATGGGATGGGCTTTAAGGTCCCTCCCAACCCAAACCCTTCCATGATTCTGCCCAGCTGTTGTAGGAATGGCTGACAAAGATGAGTGGAAAAGGCCCATGAGACCATCCCTGCTTTAAGGGAAGCAGCAGGGAGTGAAGGGCTTTTGTGGCAGCAAAAAGGCCGTGCCAGACTGGTACTTACTCATCCACCTCGTCCCTGGTGCGGTTGGTGAAGAGGAGCCCGACCTCCCCTCTCAGGTGTTTGCTGACCTGGAAGAAAGGAGCTTCCATGGGGATTGGGGAGTACCGGGAATTCACCTGCAAGGGCTCAGTCCTGCACAGCCCCACTCACAACAGACCCTTAATGACAGGACATGGATGGGTTCAATTAAAACACCCACAGAACGGTGAGCCCAGGATGCTATTCCAGCATGTGGAATAAGCCAGATGAAGCTTTAGGACACCCAGAGGAACCCCCAGCAGGTACCTTGTGCAGGTTCTCCTTGTA
>VZTH01006773.1:92363-104186 GCA_013397815.1 Aleadryas rufinucha | reverse complement strand
GGCGGCCCCGCGGCGCAGAAGGCCCCCCGGGCGCCGGGGCCGCTGTCATGGCGGCGGGGCCGCGGGCGCTGCCGCCGCTGCCGCTGCTCCTGGTCCTCCTGCCTTTCGCTGCCGCCGTCTATGAGGACCAAGTGGGCAAGTTCGACTGGTGAGCACTGGGGGTCCCGCCGGGCTGGGTCCCCGCTCCCACGGACAGGCCCCGTGCCCGCAGCGCCGCTGCCGCCCCGGGTGTCATTTCACCGGCGCTCCCGTTCCCTCTCGCAGGAGGCAGCAGTACGTGGGGAAACTCAAGTTCGCCTCCTTGGAGGCCTCGCAGGGCTCGAAGAAGCTCGTCGTGGCCACCGAGGAGAATGTGGTGGCCGCCCTGAACTCCCGGAGCGGCGAAATCCGTGAGTGCGGCCGCTTTGGGGCCGAGGGTCAATGCGCTTGTGCTGGTTTTTCCTGCGGAAAGGTTAATGCTGCTGCTTGGACCCTGGCGGGCGGGAGGGCTCACCCGCAGGTCAGAGCTCTGTCTTAGGGCTGGCTCTGTGAGCAGGCCAGGTTTAGACATAGTAACATAGAACCGCCTTTGTGGGGACAAATGCCGTTCTCCCCGGCCGTGTTTCTTGCAGTGTGGCGCCATGTGGACAAGGGCACCCCCGAAGGAGCCATCGATGCGATGCTGATCCATGGGCAGGGTAAGGGAAACGTGCTGGGGCTGGCAGCACTCCTGGAATGTGGAGCCAGTGTTAGAGCGCAGGCTGGACCTGCAGAACCCATCCCTTTGTGGGGCCGTGCTGGGTACAAGTTCTGTGTTCATCCTCCTTCTCTCCAGATGCCTTCACTGTGTCCAATGCCGGACGAATTCTGCGTTCCTGGGAGACCAACATCGGGGGCTTGAACTGGGAGACCTCCCTGGACACTGGCAGGTGGGATTTCCTGTCTGCACGGGCTTTTTCTCCTGGTAGTGCTGCTCCAGGAAGGAAAAAAATGGGTCATGGACTTGGTCTGGGCTTGCATTGTAGAGAAAGATGATTCAAATGTAAAGTTTACAAAACAAATTCTGGGTGAATTCTTTATGAATGCCTGAACCTTGCACAAAATCCCAGGATCACTGAGGTTGGAAAAGCCCTCCCAGGCCATCAAGTCCAAGCTGTGCCCGATCCCCACCTTGTCACCAGCCCAGAGCACTGAGTGCCATGTCTAGGCCTTCCTTGGGCACCTCCAGGGATGGGGACTCCAAACCTCCCTGGGCAGCCCCTTGCAGTGCCTGACAGCCCTTTCCATAGAGAAATTCCTCCTGACAGCCAACTTTAATCTCCCCTGGCACAGCTTGAGGCCATTTCCTCTCATCTTCTTCCGTGTTCCCTGGGAGCAGAGCCTGACCTCCACTGGCCAGACCCTCCTGTCATGGAGTTGTGCAGAGCCAGAAGGGCCCCACTGAGCCTCCTTTTCTCCAGGCTGAGATCTCTCAGCCACTCCTGGTGCTCCAGCCCCTTCCCCAGAGTGAAATAGGAAAATAATCCCCTTACTCCTTGTGTCTATGCTCAGTTTCCAGGGGGCTGCCCTGGTGGGGCTCCCCGAGGCAGTGAAGTACGTGGCAGTGCTGAAGAAGGCGGCCCTGTCTCTGCACTACCTGTCCAACGGGCACCAGAAGTGGGTGGAACACCTGCCAGAAAGGTGAGAACACCTGTAAGGAGATGTGTGAGCCCCTGGCATGGGACAGAGGGCAGGGGGCTGCACCTGCCTTGTGCCTCTGCAAACAGCAGTGTGAGAAGGTGATGCTTGGTGGTTGCTGCCTCTCTTGCAGTGAGAGCACTCAGTACCAGCTGCTGTATTCCCGTGGGACTGGAGTGATCCACGTGGTTGGCATCATTCCCCAGAGCCACCTGAACGTCTTGACGTTCAGTGTAGAAGATGGAGAAATCACCGAACAGGTAGTGGAGCCAAAATGCTGGGTTTGATGTTAACAAATGTGCTCCCAACCCTGTGGTGTGCTGGGCAGAGGAATCAATTGTGGTACAGAGAACTCTCCCTTTCACTGAGGCATTGCCTCCAAACCAGGGATTTAATGGCTGAATGCCCTGAAAGCCAAACTGCATTAGACTGGCAGCTGTTAGTCAAGATGGTCCCATAACCCTCAGGCTGACAGTTTTTCTCAATCATGGGTAAAAATAATTGACTTAAATTGCAGTTTGTGTGCACGTTGGTTCTGTGAAGGTCCTGCTGAGCCCTGGCTCTGTGTGTCTGTGCAGGTGAGGGTGGCAGCCCCGTGGCTGCGGGGCCTGGAGGGCTCCTGTGGCATCGTGGGGGAGGCCGTGCTGGTGTGCGTGGACACGGCCATGCGCTCGCTGCATGTCTGCGCCCTGGGCACGGAGCAGGACATGAGGCAGATCCCACTGCAGGTGAGATTGCTGAAGGAACATTCCCTGTAATTCCCTGCCCAGCTGGTCTGTCGTTGAACTGGGCAGTGATTGGAGGTGGGGGATCATGATCTGTGAATTGGGGGAAGAGTGGGAGAGCTTTTTGTCTGTTACTCCTTCTGGATCAATGTCTTCAGAGCTTTGCTCCAATGGAGCCTCGGCCTCCCTGCACGTGCTCTGTCCCCTGAATCTGCTCCTGCTCTCTTCTGCATTCTGCTCTGTCCCCTGATCCAGAGAATCTCTCACTGCTGCTGAGGGAAGGAAGGTGTTGGTCTCAGTGAAGGATGTCTCTCCCAGCACATGTGCTTGTCTCCCTTGCAGTCTCTGGAGCTGGAGTTTGCAGATGACTTCCAGGCCAGGATCTTGGCCACTCAGCCCAGTGTGACCAGTGCCTCACGGACTCAGTTCTTCCTGCAGCTGTCCCCAAGCCACTTCTCCCTGCTGCAGTACAAGCAGGGGCTGCTCAGCCACCTCCGGGACTTCCAGCAGGTACCTGAGACAGAGGTACTAGGGAGAGGGCCAAGTGCAGCTGAACATCCTTCAAATTGCTGGGCCAGCTGGCAGCTTTTAAATATCCCAGTAACTCTGGGCATAATGGCTCAAAAACCTGTGGCACATCAACTGTTCCCATCTTTGAGAAGTAGTTTCAGTTTTTATTATTTTTAATTTTTTTTTTTTTTTTGGGAAACAATGCAATTTAAAATTTGGCTGTGACAGTTCATCTCTTTTTAATTCCACTATGGTTTTATTTACTTCACAAATAGTTTTTGGTGGAGTTTGGGGTTTTATTGAAGTTCTTTTTTAATAATGATTTCATGCTATTTGTTTTTCCTTTCCAGGCAGCTCTGGTGAGTTTTGCAACGACCGGGGAGAAGACGGTGGCCGCAGTCCTGACGTGCAGGAGTGAACTGGTCAGCACAATTCCTGTACTCTGGGACCAGCCCAGCCTTGGGGATGGGCACTGGGGGTGGGTTCCACAGGCCCAGGGATGGGGAGCCACTTGAGGAAGAGGAGGATTTGCTAAGTTTCTGTGGTAACACAAGCAGGGCTTGATTATGTCCAGCTCAGGCTGTGCCTGGCTCAGTGAATGTCCTGTTCCAGCCCTGTGGAAGCTGGGCATGTGACAAGGAATTGGCTTTAGTGATCCACAGAGGATTTCAGTTCTTGGGGATATCAAACACAGTTTCATTTTTGTCAGAATAGAACAGAACAGAGCTGTTTCCTGCCTGATGTCACAGGCAAGCTGAGACTTGTCAGGCAGTTGAAAACCTAATTTTTTTTATGCTTTTACTGGTGTCTGAAGCCACGTTACATCTCTTCTCATCCTCACTTCAGAAACCTGGAAGCTCTGATGGCCTCCATGGTGGCAGTGCTCTGGAGGATGCCCGGAGGCAGGTACGGGGTGCTTCTGTTCCCGAGTTCTTGTCAGTCCATTTTATTCCTTCGCCTGCAGGAACAGAGTGACAGAGGTGTTACACCGGCTGTACAACTTAGAAATACAGCCTAAAAATATCTTGAAGCCCCAGTTCTTGCTGGACATTGAATCCTGCTGCAGAATTTGGTGTGGTGTGTGTGTAACCCCTGTTTTCTGCCCTGTTTGCTACAGGATTCCTTAACGTGCTCCAATCAAACCTACAACATAAATCTCTACCTGGTTGAAACTGGGCAAAGATTGTTGGATACCACGATCACCTTTAACCTGGAGCAGGGAGGGGCCAAGCCACAGCAGGTGAGCAGGGAGGGGTTATTTCAGTCTTTGCAGTGCCCTCCCTTCCCTGATTTGGCAGGATGGGAGCCCTTTAGCCAAGAGGAAAAGCTTTCTAGGGATTACAGCATCACCCTGCCTACTCTAGTTTCACCTGTTTCCCGCTTTCTCTGAGGAGGTGATGTGATCATTAATCTCACTGTTTTTCTTGCCTTTTTCTTTGTATTTTTCCCAGCTGTACATCCAGGTTTTCCTTAAGAAGGATGACTCCGTGGGCTATCGAGCCTTGGTACAGACAGAGGACCACATGCTCATGTTCCTCCAGCAGCCAGGTGACTCCCACAAACAGCTTCCTCCATTTGTAACAGCCACCACAAGAAAATTCAGTGTCCTCAGGGATTATATTTTATCATTACTTTCCTTGGAAGCTGAAAAAAATTAATTTAACTCTTCTGAGTCCCAGGAAGGACGCAGGAGACTCTTTCACCCTCACAAGACACCTGACCATGACAAACAGTTCTGCCCTATTTGTGTGGGCAGAGCTTTTGGATTTCAGGGGGTTCCTGCAGATTTCAAAACTCTTTTTGTAGGATGAGAATGTAAGTCCTGGCGTAGATCTTCCTCAGAGATTTTCGGAAAAGATTCTCATGGCAAAAATGTTGATTTGCAGAAAGGGTTGAAAGTCCCATCTCAGTGATGGGAGTTTTCTGGGGCTGTAAAGGACTCCAGGAGTTCACACTGTGAATGTCTTATTTTAAATAGATTCCATGACTGTAACCCTTTTAAAACACCAGATTGCTTTTACTCATCCTGAGGTTTTCTTCCCAGAAGTGGCTCCAGTTGCATGAAGTATTTGTCTTTTATGAAATAGTTAATTTAATGATATTAGATACTTATACACTGCTTTGCATTTCTTCAAGAGGTGATTTACATTTCAAGGTTGCACTGAAAGATACTCTTATTTTGAGTGAATCAATTGCCAGAAATTAAGTTGATTTTTCCAAGATTCTGGATTCTGCTCTTATTTCTTTTCAGGGAAAGTTGTATGGAGTAGAGAGGAGTCGCTGGCAGAGGTGGTGAGCCTGGAGATGGTGGATCTGCCTCTGACGGGTGCACAGGCTGAGTTAGAGGGAGAATTTGGAAAAAAAGCAGGTGAGTTTAACAGAACTACCTTTGTGAGTTTGTTTTCCATCCTAAATAAATGTATGTATTGTTTTCTGTTTACTCTGAGCTGAGAGATTAATTTAAATCTCTACTGATACCAATTAAAATGAGCAGAAATAAACCCTTTTCTGTCTGAACTTTGAAAATCCAATCCAGATGACCTGAATGTATTACATTGTTACATTAAGAAAACAGTCAGCAGCAGTAGGAGGGATTTTGGCCATGTCTCCTGAATGTTTCCTGTGACTCTTTCTGGAAGACTCATTTCCAATAGCTCTT
This sequence comes from Aleadryas rufinucha, assembly GCA_013397815.1. Classification (NCBI taxonomy): domain Eukaryota; kingdom Metazoa; phylum Chordata; class Aves; order Passeriformes; genus Aleadryas; species Aleadryas rufinucha. The sequence goes on along the minus strand of VZTH01006773.1, from coordinate 98,636 downwards.
TTTTTTTTTTTTTTGCTTTGTTTTGTCTTTCCTTGCTGTCCTGGATGCAGCCATCCAAGGTAACCCCATCCTGCATGGAGTGTGCTCTGCTCCTGCCTAATGCTTCCTGGTGCCACTGGTCCCTTCTGCTTGCTCTCATTGGGGCTGAAACAGAGTTGAAATCTGGTGTTTTGGTTATTTTAAGAAGTTAACTAAAACCCCTGATTGGGCAGAATTAAGTATTTTTAATTCCTATGGGTGCAGAGGGATTTTTGTAGAGGTGGGGGAGCTCTAGGTGGGCACAGTGAGAAGGAACACGAAGTCCTCTGCATGAAGGTTTGCTTTCTGTTGATCAGGGTGTGTTTTGGAATGAGTGTGGAGTGGGAAAGGTTGGTAAATGCCAGAGTCTGTCACAGAAATGGCAACTGTAACATTGCAGAGTGGGAGGCAAGGAGTTACCCCAGGTTTGTGCATGGCAGCGTTTGACACCACAATTTCAGCTCTGGGTGGGACGTGTGTGTTTTCCCTGCTGTTGTCACTGTGGGTGCCCTTTGCAGATGGTTTGCTGGGAATGTTCTTGAAGCGACTCTCATCCCAGCTCATCCTGCTGCAAGCCTGGACTGCTCATCTCTGGAAGATGTTCTATGATGCCAGGAAGCCCCGGAGCCAGATTAAAAATGAGATTAACATTGACAATTTGGCCAGAGACGAATTCAACCTCCAGAAAATGATGGTGATGGTCACTGCCTCGGGGAAGGTGAGGAGACCAGGGCAGGAATCTGTTTCTAGGCTGGAGCAAGGAGTCTCAGCTCTGAATTCCTAGCCCTGTTTTTAGCCAGGCTCGGGCAGAAATCATGGGAAGATGCACAGGATGTTTTGTGGTGGCTTTAAAGGGGGACTAAGACTCAGCTTTCTTTGAGATATGACAGAGGAAGATGTAGTGCTTGAATAGGAGAGATGTTTTCCTGAACTTTGGCTTTCCCATGTGTTTTTCCTCAGCTTTTTGGCATTGAGAGCAGCTCTGGCACCATCCTGTGGAAGCAGTACCTCAGGAATGTGAGGCCAGGCTCCTCCTTCAAGCTGATGGTGCAGAGAACAACAGCCCATTTCCCCCACCCTCCCCAGTGCACTCTGCTCGTGAAGGACAAGGTGAGGCCCTTTCCGTGCCCCTCCACTGGGCATGGAAATCTGCCCTTGGACAGGACAATAAAGCATCTTCTTGGGAATCATTTGGTTGTCACTGATGTGGGGATGGGAGGGGAGAAAGATCTGGAGGGAAGCAGGCACAGAAGCCTAGGAAGCTTAAAAATTATCATGGTTGTGATGGACAAATGTGTGTGTCCAAACAGACTATTTTCAGGATGCAATAGCTGAGCCCAGGGTATGAATAATCAACACCAGCAAGTAACAGTTAGAAAAACACCTTTTTTTTTGACTTAGACAAGAAGCAACACTTTTCCTGTTTTTCAGGAAACCAAAATGAGCTTTCTGTACGTCTTTAACCCCATCTTTGGGAAGAGAAGCCAAGTAGCTCCTCCTGTTCTGAAACGTCCGATTCTCCAGACTTTGCTTCTGCCTATTATGGATCAAGACTATGCCAAAGTGCTGCTCCTGATTGATGATGAGTACAAGGTAAATTACTTTGCCTGGAGGCAGTTTTCTTCACCCTCTGGTTAATTATTCCCCTTCCTTTTGGAGCAAGATGGAAAAAAATGCTATTGAGCCACATTTCACACAAAACTATGAGGTTATTCTGGTAAGACAGACCTTATCTTGATAAATGTGTTAGAAATAATCTTTCTGGTTCATTCTGGGGTGGGTTTTTTGTCTGTATCACTTGTTTTTAACCTGTGTTTCAATTCTTCTTTTCCAGGTTACAGCTTTCCCAGCCACTAAAAACGTCCTTCGCCAGTTAGAAGAAATAGCCCATTCCATCTATTTTTACCTAGTTGATGCTGAGCAGGGAAGACTCTCTGGATTCAGGCTGAAAAAGGTATGGAAGACCCATTACACTTCCCTGAATGCCCTGTGGATAATGGCAGATCTGTTTCCTTCACGGAGCTTTGCTCAGAGCTGGAACATTCAGCCTCAAAACGCGCTGAAGAAACTTGTGAAATCCCAAAGCGAGCAAAGCTGCATCCTGCTGGTGGAGATGGTGTCCTTGGAGGACAAGATCCAAGCTCCCATGTGCTTCTTCCCTGCAGGACCTGAGCACAGAGGAGAGCTGGGAGGTGGCCATCCCCACGGAGGTGCAGAGGATAGTGATGGTCAAAGGGAAGAGATCCAACGAGCACGTGCACTCCCAGGGCCGCGTGATGGGCGACCGCAGCGTCCTCTACAAGGTGCTCCTGCGGCTCTGTGTGGGCTTTTTGTTGAGGGGTTATCCCACAGGAACATCCGAGTACCATTCCATGCTGCTACGTTGGATGAGCTGCCCTGTGGTGCCAGTTTTGCTTTATGAGCACTAGTGTCTCTGCAGAAAAATGCTCATTTAGGAGGTTTCTTTACTGAAATGTTTTCATGCAGCAGTTAAGTCAGACAGAAATAGCAGCTTGATTTCTTGAGGTGATTTATGCTAATTTGTTCACAGCGTGCCCCGTGCCAAATGAAGAGCAGGTGTCTGTGGCACTGAAAGGGGGTCTCAGCTGTTTCTCCTTTGTCCCTAGTCCCTGAACCCCAACCTGCTGGCCGTGGTGACCGAGAGCACAGACACGCACCACGAGCGCACCTTCATCGGGATCTACCTCATGGACGGGGTCACGGGCAGGATCATCCACTCCTCCGTGCAGAAGAAGGCCAAGGGGCCCGTGCACATGGTGCACTCCGAGAACTGGGTGGTGGTGAGAGCTGCTTCTTGTTTGGGGTGACCCCTAAAATCACAGGCTGAACAATATTAAGGTGATAAAAAGCAGTTACCTGTAATGAAGGTCCTTCACAGTGCAAATATGGCAAAATGCCCACATAATACAGGACTCTGACAATTTTATGAGTTTGACAAATTAGCCTAGTTAACAGAAATCATCCAGTTAGAGACAGTTAATTAAGTAATCTCCCCCCTTTTAGTTCTGCCCCCACTGAAGCCCCCCCTTGCTTCTAACCCCCCCATTCATTATGCCTGTGATAAATGAAGAAAATGAGATGTCTTGGCTCACTCTAGAGCAAAGACTAAATAAGATTCCAGCAAGGTTAGCTTATTGTTTTGAAATCTAAGGGAGGGGGTAGGAAGGTACCACAGTTAGTTAAGGAGCTATATAACTATGGAATTGTAGTCCACGGAGCTACAAATACATGGAAAAAGTATAAAAAGCAGAAATCTTTTTGGCATCGGGGCAGTTCCTGAATGTGCATGGAGGCAGTTTTCTGAGCACCCTCTGTGACTTCCCTGTATCCTGGACTGCTTTCCTGATCCTCCTGAAACTCCTGGTTGCAGTACCAGTACTGGAACACGAAGGCCCGTCGGAATGAGTTCACCGTGCTGGAGCTCTACGAGGGCACGGAGCAGTACAACGCCACAGCCTTCAGCTCCCTGGACCGCCCCATTTTGCCTCAGGTTCTCCAGCAATCCTACATTTTCCCCTCTGCCATCAGTGCCATGGAGGCCACGATCACCGAGCGGGGCATCACCAGCCGCCACCTGCTCAGTGAGTACCTGCTCCCCTTGCTGGGGAGCACTGACATCCAAGCAGAATGCACTTTGCTGCCAAAAACTCGTGCCTGGGGGTTGTCCTGGACTCCTGCAAGTGCAGGGATAAGCACCAGGAGAGCGTTTCTGCTGGCTGTTGGAAAATGCTGCCAGAAATGGCCATGGGGTGCCAGGCTCTTTCCAGTGGTGCCCAGAGAAAAATGGCCACAAAGTAAAACCCAGTAAGTTTCACCCCAATGTGAGGAAGAACTTTTCCTTGAAGGTGGCAGAGCACTGGCACATGTGCCCAGGGAGGGTGTGGAGTCTCCTGCTCTGGAGACATTCCAAACCCACCTGGATGCATTCCTGTTGTCACCTGCTCTGGGTGCCCTGTCCTGGGAAGGGAGGTTGGACTGGGTGATCCCCAGAAGGCCTTTCCAACCCCAGCTGTTCTGGAATTCTGTGATTTTTACGATGCTTTTCTTTTAATGCACAGTTGGGCTTCCCTCCGGGGCCATCCTGTCCCTTCCCAAGGCTCTGCTGGACCCTCGGCGCCCAGAGATCCCAACGGAACAGAGCAGGTAGGGAAGGAGAGAGAAGCTCTTTTCCTGGGCTGTGGAGGGGGCTGGATTTTGTGTGTCATGTGTTGTGTGAAGAGGAACAACTTGTCCTGGCTGGACTCAGGGCAGCCTTGGCACGGAATGAAGGGAGGTCCTTCAGGTCAGAGGTTGGACTCGATCTTGGAGGCCTTTCCCAACCTGAAGGATTCTGTGTTTCTGTTCCCAGTCTGTGATGATGGGATACTTCTGTCTGTATTACAGCAGGTCAGTCATTAAACCAGCCTGGGCTCTGTATTCTTAGGGAGGAGCAGGAAGAGAACCTGGATTTTGTAGAGTTACACTTATTTTTAAAACTTTCAAAGCCTCAGAGGAGGCAGCTGCAGTTTAGCCTGACCCAGCTGATATATTGGATTTTCATCCTGCAGCAATAATGAATCTGCACTGGGAAGAGCTCCCAAATTTGCTGTTTCAGGTCAGCTTTTGATAATCAGGATAGGAAACACTGGTGACATCCCCTGTGTGCTGCTTGGCTGGGGTTTGATGTTTCTTATGGTGCCTTGCAGGGAGGAGAACCTGATCCCGTACTCGCCAGACGTGCAGATCCACGCTGAGAGGTTCATCAACTATAACCAGACCATCTCCAGGATGAGGGGGATTTACACAGCCCCCTCTGGCCTCGAGTCCACGTGCTTGGTGAGTGCAGGGTGGAGGTCTCAGTGTGGAATCTGAGGGTGGGTTCCAGTGGCAGGGAGCTCTGTGATTTCCATAACGCAGCTGCTCACAGCCTAAACATCGCTCCTTTCCCTCAGAACTGTAACCCTGAGTGGATTATTTTGGGGTTTTATGCTCCAATCTGCATCCCCAGCTCCTGCTCTCGCCCCTGCAGGTTGTAGCCTACGGGCTGGACATCTTCCAGACCCGGGTGTACCCCTCCAAGCAGTTTGATGTGCTCAAGGACGACTACGACTACGTGCTGATCAGCAGTGTCCTCTTCGGGCTGGTCTTTGCCACCATGATCACCAAGAGACTGGCCCAGGTGAAGCTGCTGAACCGGGCCTGGCGCTGAGGGAGGCCCAGCCTGGGGAGCAGCTGGGCTGGGAGTGCCCGGAGGGCTCTGCTGGGATCCCAGCCCCCCCGAGTGATGGATCCAAACACCTCTATTCCATTTGGCTGGAAGATATTTGTGAGGAAAAGCTGCTGGTGGAACAAAATCTGCACTGCCCACGTGTCTCCCGCGAGGAGAAACGGAAGAGATGAAAAATAGAGCGTCCCAAACCTCCCTTGAAGCCCCAAAATCAGTGTCTCCCTGATGTTGGTGAAGAGATCACTGAGGATGTGTGTCCTGCCCCTCCTGGGCTCTCTCTCAGCGCCAGCTGTGCCCCACATCTGGCAGAGAGGAGGGGTGAGGGTTGTTGGCTGCTGAGATGTGGTAACGAGCTCCTGGTGTGAGGAAGAGGCCTTAGGTGATTGATTTCCTTATGAAAATGTTGGGAATTGGGTGTCTGTCAGTGGGAAACGGCCTCATGGAGCCACTGACAAAGCTGCAGAGCAGTGGGAAGTACTTGAACCTAAAGTTTCTTCGTGTTTTTATTTATTATGACAACATCAGTTCCTTCCCATTTGTTTCTAAATTTTCCTACATTTTTTTCTGTGCAGCACTGGGGTTAAGGCAGGGTGGTTCAGGAGGAGGAGCCTCTCAGCGTTTCCCTCGGGATCACGGCCCTGAACTCTGTGGATTTAAATTGTTAAGATCCAGTTTGGCATCGAGTTGTTCCCCCAGGGGAGGCCGGGTCCCCCTTGCCCCCTCCCAGTGTCCAGATCCCAAAATAAAGCTGCGAGCAGGGAATGGGTTTGGGCTATTGAAGTGTTTCTTGGGCTACTTAAGGGGTTTGGGGGCTATTTAGGTGGGTTTGGGGCTATTTAAGTGGGTTTTGGCGGGCTGTTGAGGTGTTTTTTGAGGACCACTGAGGTGGTTTTTGGAGCTGTTTAAGTGGTTTTATGAGGCTATTTCAATGGGATTTTGGGGCTATTGCAGTGGATTTTGAGCTACTTAAGAGGGTTTTTTTGGCTATATAAGTGGGGGTTTTTTTGGTATTTAAGTGGGGGGGTTAT
>VZTH01006773.1:48022-92308 GCA_013397815.1 Aleadryas rufinucha | reverse complement strand
AGTGTTTGGGGGGACTCTTGAAACGGGGGGGTTTTCGCTATTCAAGTGTTTTTGGGGTTTTTGGATGAGTTTTGGAGCCGCTCCAAGCCCTCCCTGCCCCGGGGCAGCTGCGGGGGCGGGGCGCGCACATGGCGCATGCGCGGCCTCGCTCCGCCTTCCCCGCGCACGCGCGGCGCGCCAAAGTTGCTGACTCACGCAGTGCGCACGCGCANCAGCACCTCGGACAGGCGCCCGCCGAGAGGCTTCGGGACTGTTCTTGTGGTTTTGCTTTTGTCCAGGCGTGTCACAGTTTGCCCGGTTGGGCCGTGGGAAGTGTTGTCTCACCGGGCTCTGGGGGACCAGACTTCCCTCTAAGTCTTTACCCCTGCAATACTTCTCCTCTTTTTAGTAGAAATAAAGCAGAACCAAATCAAGTCTGCCTCGTCTTAACCACACAGATTGGACTCAGAGCATAAGAGTACCCACCGCAGCTACTTAATTCAACTTACAGCTTGTTTTATGATCTAAAACACGAGATGTGAATGCCACAATATCATGCTTAGTTACAGAGATATATAACCCCGGCCACAATAAGTTGTTAGGAAGCATAAAATAAACACTACACTGAGGAAGATGATAAAATAAAGCCTTGTGGTCTTTTGCTTAATGTAGAATGGCTGAGTATGCAGTGGATGCTTCAGATTCAAAGAGTTCAATTCAAAGAGTTCTGTGCCTGCACACACAGAGCAGTTGTTCCCCCAGAAGCTGCACGCTCAGTGTTGATGGGTTTGGGCAGTTCTTTGGCCCGTCTTTGTTTTAGGGACCATTCCAGTGTCACTTTTCCCTGAGCAGCTCTGCTGTCCCTTTGCCTAAAGTTCATTAGTGGAGTGTTTCATCAAAACATCCCAGGGACACTCGAGTGTCCACTTGAGTTCTGGGAGAGGACTGTTTCCTCCTTTAGAGGGAATGCTGGTTCTGTTTTCCACTTGAGACAGCAGTTTGTTGCCTTCAAGCAGCACTGCCTGAGGTTGGAGTTGTGTGTCTGATGATCTGTCAGGATTTGGGCTCTTGCAGGCTGGTACTTTTTGTTTCATGCCTTGGTGTGGCATGCTAAATCACAAAGGAATAAATACAACTTGTTCTGGAGCTGTGCTTTTCTGTGCTGAACAAGAATCTATCTTTAGATTTGTCACAGAAAATCTTTTATCTGTTCAAGTTATTTTTAGAAGGCAGTTGTTAAGCTCTTGGTGGTGTCAGCCAACCCCAAAGTGGCTGGATTTCCCCTTAAATAAACTTGGTGCCATGACAGCGAAATCACTAGTATTATTATTTTCAAAATAAATCAATAAACTCCTTTTTTTAACTACTCTTGTATTTAATTTATAAGTTTAAGCATCATCATGTTACCGGTATTCCTCTGTTAGCAAAGTGTCTTCATGAATTGATAGAAATTAGTCCCTTACTTGACATAAATGATGGAAATGCTGACTTGGAAAGGTGCAGCTGGAGAGGAACTCTGGGTCTGTGAAGTCACTCCAGGCTGATTTTTGGGGAAGGGGTTTCCACAGGGGAGAACTCCTGCACCTGGAGCAGTGCCTTCCCGAGGAGGAGGCTTTGTGCCCACTGCCCTAAGGATGGGGGTGTTTGGGGGCTGTTCAGGGTTGGGGAGCAGAGCTGAGGCAGGAGGTGGGATTTCGTGCTGATTAACGTTGATAGTGACACAGAGGCTTCTCCTCAGCCTGAGTAATGAGCTTCCCTGGGAAGCAAAACCCCTCTAAGCAATAAACCACAGTACAGAGGCTGAAAGTCATTATTAAATCTCACGGTATGCTCAAAATAACACTCTGGCACATCACAGATTGAGCTGTTATCTTCTGTTGATGGTTATTTGCAAGGAGTGATGATTTCTTGACAGCTGCCTTCCACTTCACGTTGTAACGTCCACAACGTGTTTTAGTAAAACTCAAACATCTCATTGCCCAATCCCTATCTCGTGCTGGATTCTGCACCTCTGTGTTCTTTATACCCTGTGGGCACTGTGTGTTGCACAGCTTGACCTATGCAGTAATTTAGGAGCTGTCAGCCTCTCCTGTACTCTGTTATTCCCAAATTGTTCTAATTTGTTCTCTTAACAATACTTACATACATCTACTGCTGCTGGGTTTGAGTTGGGCCTGAGAGGTAGCTGAGCAAAATTAGTGTCTGAAAAGGAGAGAGCACAGACTGTTTTGCATGTTCGGTCTCTGGGCTCGTTCCTCACCAGAGCAGTTCTGGCAGGAGAGGGTGAGGTGAGGCCTGAGGTGTTGGAACTTGGTCGTGTGACGCTGCTGAGTATCTTCCAGTAAAGCCTCTCTCTTTGTTTTCTATTTTTCTATTTCTATTTCCGTTTTTTAGGCAGACTAAATAAAACCTCAGACCTCGGAAATCAAACTACAAAGCTGATGAGTATTTCTTTCTGCTCGTTTTTGTGGAGAAATGGTTCTGCTCCAGAGTTGTTTCTGTTTCAGCCGCATCTCCCGTTACAGCTGGAAACGATGGCTTAGGGTGGAAAAAGGGAAAGTGACTGGGCATAAACTGGGCTTTGTTCAGGTCAGCAGGGAATGGTGAAATCGTGGTTGGAGCTGGGTACAGCCTGTGCCATGGGCTGCTGCCCTCTGCTCCCCACCTGCCCTCCAGGAATAACCTCTGTCCGTGAGGTGGAGAAGCCTGGCTGCGTTTGGACAGGCAAAGTGAAGCTGAGTCAAATAATCTGTTCTTCCAGCTTGCTCATTCACATCACTGCATGAAAAGGTGAAAGAAAGTAAATTGATCATTTGAGAGGCAGATATGCACATCCCTTGGTCTTGTCACAGGAAAGGCGAGGGGCAGAACTAGATGTGGAGGCAGAGCAGGTTGTGTTCTCCGTGTCTGTGCAGGTGGGATGTGGTGGGACACCTTTAAGGTGTCACCTCTGCCATAAAAGGCTGATGTCCGAGGCCAGTGAGTCTCGCTGAGAAGCCTTGGGGACTTCCCTTACCTGCCCAAACCCTTCCCTCTGTAGGTGGTCGCAGGGGCTGTGCCATATGTCTGTTGTGGTTCTGCAGCTGCCTGGTTTGATCCCGCTGATTTGCAGACTTGCACAAACTCCAGTTGCCTCCATGCCGTGACAGAAAGGGAATGCCTGTGCTCCAGGCCTGGCAAATCCTGCCAGCGTTAGCAGAACACACAGTCCGGGCACTCTGGGCAGCTGAGTTTAGAACAACTTAAAGGTTAATGAGCCTCTGGCAGGGAGTGCGGCTGGTAGAGCCTGACCTGTTGATGCTGCAGAGGAGAAACATTGGCAGCACAGGACCCATTTCCTTACATTTCCTGTGTGGACAGTGATGCTGATGCCGTGATCCAGCTGCGGCTGGAGGACTCAGTCCTGAGGACATGAGGGTTGTGTTCCCAGAGCTGTCCTTGCTGTGCTCCTGTCACTGGATGCATTGGGGTGTTGGTTGGTGCTGCTGCTGTGCTGGGTCTGGCTGACCTCTCTCCCCTTCTCCATTGCAGTGAATCTGAGATCCTGCACCACGACAAGCAGTATGAGCCGTTTTACTCCTCCTTCGTTGCACTTTCCACACATTACATCACTACTGTGTGTGGTCTCAGTAAGTGTTCCTTTGCTTCTCTTGCTCCTGTGTAATGACTGGGTGCAGTAAAAGTAAATCAGAACTGTTGGTTTTTGTATTTGTTTTTTGCCCTCTTGCTGAATCAGAGCTTAGGGCCAGCATTGCTGGCTTTTGTACCACAAAATATCTGCTCTGGTGGAAAGGGAAGCTTGTTGATGGGAGTATTTGGCCACCAACTACTGGGCAAAGTTGCCTTTTTGGCTGCTTATTCATTGACCTGATATAATTTTTGGTCAAGGGTTTGAATCAATTTTCAGGATTTTTAGATTATCCTTCATCATTTAGAACACTGCTGTCCCTGGAAATGTCCAAGGCCAGGTTGGCCAGGGCTTGGAGCAACCTGAGCTAGTGGAAGGTGTCCCTGGCGATGGCAGGGGTGGGACTGGATGAGCTTTAAGGTCCCTTCCAACCCAAACCATTCAGGGCTTCTGTAGTTTTGTTACTGCATTGGAGTAAATGATCAAAACATTGTGACTCAAAATATTTTCTGTTATTTTGGCTGACAATTTAGCAATTTCAACAAAAAAAATGGGCTTTGTGAACTTGTCTCATGTTCTTCAGAGCTTCTGTCATCATTAAATAATGTTGCTGGGGAAACTGTTTTATCTGTCTGAATTCCCCTGTCTGGCAGAAGGAATTATCCTCACTTTGCTGACATTTCTTGGGTTACATTGTAATGAGGCTGAGTTTATATTGCATCTGTGTTAGGCAGGATAGATTGAGTGTGTACCCACACTGCAGAGCATCCTGCTTTATTGACAGCATTGGGAGCTTATTACACTGGACTATTTTTAAACTTACTCTGAGTACAAGGATCTGCTTTTTTTCAGTACCGAGAAACCAGTTGCAGTCAGTGGCAGCTGCCTGCAAAGTCCTGATTGAATTCTCCCTGCTGCGGCTTGAGAACCCAGACGAAGCATGTGCTGTTTCACAGGTGAGCACAGGTTTGGACCTCCTGGGCCAGCCTCAGTGTGGAAATGGACTTTGGGCTCTATTCTGAAATAGTGTGCTCTAATGTTCAGTGCACAAAGCAAAATTAATGAAGCTCTTTAAATATTTAAAGTTACACTTTGGTAGACACTGATTCCTGCTGAATCTTCCCTCTGCATTCTGTACTCAGAATCAAAGCTTGCTCACAACTCGGAATAAAGGTGACCTGAAGCCTTGGTTAATTCTGTTCCGGTTTCCTACACTCTGGTTTGGTTTTGTGCAACAACCCGGATCACAGCTATTTGCTGAGTTTTTAAAGATGTTTTCTTGCCTGCTTGTATTTCTGTCTTGTGGGAAAACTTAAATCTGTTTGAAAGAGGGAAGGCCTGTGAGGGGTGTTCCCATGATGTAGTGTGTTGTAGCAGAGAGAGCTTTTCCAGGTGTTTTCCATAGGAAGCCCAGGCAGTGTCAGTGACCTGGATTACCTGCAGTGGGGATGTGTCTCGATCCTCGGGGGGAGATCAGAGTGGCTCAGAGCTGTTGCAGTGGCCTCACCAGCTGAAGTTGCATTACTCTTAATCCATCTGCTTCGAGTAAACAATATTTAGGAGTGATTGGAATCGAGAGAGTTTAAATGGTGCTTGATGTCTCTGTTTTCTGTAGAAACACCTCATTCTGCTGATCAANGCAAAGTCCTGATTGAATTCTCCCTGCTGCGGCTTGAGAACCCAGACGAAGCATGTGCTGTTTCACAGGTGAGCACAGGTTTGGACCTCCTGGGCCAGCCTCAGTGTGGAAATGGACTTTGGGCTCTATTCTGAAATAGTGTGCTCTAATGTTCAGTGCACAAAGCAAAATTAATGAAGCTCTTTAAATATTTAAAGTTACACTTTGGTAGACACTGATTCCTGCTGAATCTTCCCTCTGCATTCTGTACTCAGAATCAAAGCTTGCTCACAACTCGGAATAAAGGTGACCTGAAGCCTTGGTTAATTCTGTTCCGGTTTCCTACACTCTGGTTTGGTTTTGTGCAACAACCCGGATCACAGCTATTTGCTGAGTTTTTAAAGATGTTTTCTTGCCTGCTTGTATTTCTGTCTTGTGGGAAAACTTAAATCTGTTTGAAAGAGGGAAGGCCTGTGAGGGGTGTTCCCATGATGTAGTGTGTTGTAGCAGAGAGAGCTTTTCCAGGTGTTTTCCATAGGAAGCCCAGGCAGTGTCAGTGACCTGGATTACCTGCAGTGGGGATGTGTCTCGATCCTCGGGGGGAGATCAGAGTGGCTCAGAGCTGTTGCAGTGGCCTCACCAGCTGAAGTTGCATTACTCTTAATCCATCTGCTTCGAGTAAACAATATTGAGGAGTGATTGGAAGCGAGAGAGTTTAAATGGTGCTTGATGTCTGTTTTCTGTAGAAACACCTCATTCTGCTGATCAAGGGGCTGTGCACGGGCTGCAGCCGCCTGGACCGGACGGAAATCATCACCTTCACAGCGATGATGAAATCAGCCAAGCTGCCTCAGACTGTCAAAACCCTCTCTGATGGTAGGGAGGGGGCTTCAGCTGTGTGTGTTTCACTGCAGCACTGGAGTTAGGCACAGAAAATCTGGGGTTTGCTGTCTGAAATGGGGCTTTGTTGTTTTCCCTGCAGTTGAGGACCAGAAGGAATTGGCCTCCCCGGTGAGCCCGGAGCTGAGACAGAAGGAAGTGCAGATGAACTTCCTCAACCAATTGACATCAGTCTTTAACCCCAGAATCTCGTCATCACCATCAATCACAACAGAGACACAGGTAAAAAAACCTCTAAAACAGAAAGAGTCTGAATTTCAACATTAATAGCCCAGTGCAGGGAAGGACAGAGGGCTCTAAGTATCACTTCCTGATACAGGTGTAAAGAGAACCTTTCTTAAATATGTAAATCCTGATTGCATGTGATAAATGTCAAACACCCAAATACTGTTTGTGCTGTATTGGCAGTACTGGATTTGTTTCCTTGTGGGAGGCAACATTCAGTGACATCCGTGGCTGTTTGGAGTCGTGCTGCTGATACACCTCGCTTCTGTCTAGAGACTTAGAGAAATACCGTGTGTTTTTAGTGCTTCCATAATAAATTTAGTATGTTCTTGCTGTAGGTGGAAGGAGAGAGCGAGGATCAAGCTGCCACAGATCAAACCTCTGCAACAAAGACCAAGAGCATATTCATTGCTCAGAATGTGGCCAGCCTGCAAGAACTTGGTGAGAATCAGCTTTCTAACTTGGAGCCAGAAAAGTGCTGGAAAACTCTCTGTCCAGTGTTCATCTCACAGCTCTGAGTGGGAAGAAACTCTCTGACCTAAAGAGTTCTCTGGGTTGCCTAGTGATTGCCAAGGGAGGTTGTGGCTGGAATGGAGTTTTCGTTGCAGAGACGAGCTCAGTGTATTTGTGTTTGGAGGGGTAAATTAGGTGGACAATATGAAATACCTTATGGGATGGATTATTGAGCTCATGTGGATTAGAATCACAGGATTGTTAGGGTTGGAAAAGACCTTTGGGACCATCAAATCCTATAGCTGGTGTGCCCTGTAACGTGGACACGGAGCTTTGTGGCACCTGTTACAAGTGTGGGCTGGAAACTTCACCAGCTGGTGTTGTAAAGCAGTCTTTATCCTATTGCCTCATCTCTGATGGCATTTTCTCACCTCCAAGAGCAATTAAGTCAATTACTGAGGACCGTTAGGGCTGAACCAGTGACACAGGACTGCTGCTGTGGTTGACAGGTGGCTCCGAGAAGCTGCTGCGCGTGTGCCTGAACCTGCCGTACTTCCTGNCAAATACTGTTTGTGCTGTATTGGCAGTACTGGATTTGTTTCCTTGTGGGAGGCAACATTCAGTGACATCCGTGGCTGTTTGGAGTCGTGCTGCTGATACACCTCGCTTCTGTCTAGAGACTTAGAGAAATACCGTGTGTTTTTAGTGCTTCCATAATAAATTTAGTATGTTCTTGCTGTAGGTGGAAGGAGAGAGCGAGGATCAAGCTGCCACAGATCAAACCTCTGCAACAAAGACCAAGAGCATATTCATTGCTCAGAATGTGGCCAGCCTGCAAGAACTTGGTGAGAATCAGCTTTCTAACTTGGAGCCAGAAAAGTGCTGGAAAACTCTCTGTCCAGTGTTCATCTCACAGCTCTGAGTGGGAAGAAACTCTCTGACCTAAAGAGTTCTCTGGGTTGCCTAGTGATTGCCAAGGGAGGTTGTGGCTGGAATGGAGTTTTCGTTGCAGAGACGAGCTCAGTGTATTTGTGTTTGGAGGGGTAAATTAGGTGGACAATATGAAATACCTTATGGGATGGATTATTGAGCTCATGTGGATTAGAATCACAGGATTGTTAGGGTTGGAAAAGACCTTTGGGACCATCAAATCCTACAGCTGGTGTGCCCTGTAACGTGGACACGGAGCTTTGTGGCACCTGTTACAAGTGTGGGCTGGAAACTTCACCAGCTGGTGTTGTAAAGCAGTCTTTATCCTATTGCCTCATCTCTGATGGCATTTTCTCACCTCCAAGAGCAATTAAGTCAATTACTGAGGACCGTTAGGGCTGAACCAGTGACACAGGACTGCTGCTGTGGTTGACAGGTGGCTCCGAGAAGCTGCTGCGCGTGTGCCTGAACCTGCCGTACTTCCTGCGCTACATCAACCGCTTCCAGGACGCCGTGTCCGCCAACTCCTTCTTCATCATGCCGGCCACCGTGGCCGACGCCACGGCCGTGCGCAACGGGTCAGTGCCACCCCTGCTTGGGGCATCTCTGTGTGCCTGGGGGAGGTCGCTGTGCTGGCAGGGCAGCTCTCTCTGGCCTGTCCTCACCATGTGTCCTGCCCGCAGGTTCCACTCGCTGGTGATTGACGTGACCATGGCTCTGGATACTCTGTCCCTGCCCGTGCTGGAGCCCCTGACGCCCACACGTCTCCAGGACGTGACTGTTCTTGCTCTCAGCTGTCTCTATGCAGGTGAGTGGATCTCCAGTAGTTTTTTGGAGCTTTTTGCTCTGCTTTGTTACCTGCACGTTGGAGGCTCAGCCCACAAATAGCCTTTATTTCTCATGAATTTGAAGCTCCGCAGCACAGTGTGGTGATCAGGTTAATATTGAAGTTGTTACTGATAATGTTCTGCCACTGTTCCCATCAGTATCTAAGAAAAAGCCTGAGTGATTCAACATCTTAACAGCCTGTAATTTCTGTTCTTTCTTTTTATATTCTGAGCATAATTTATTTTTACTTCAGGCTTCAGCTTAATTTGTTATAGCCCCAAATCAGCCTTTTTTCCCAGGAGTGGTTTAAGCACACCAAAATGCTGAGTGTTTAATTGGTATGGGGGAGACTTTAAGGAGATGTGGCACTTGAGTATGAAGATTGTCTTAAAAATGGTATTGAATTACATGGTAAAACATTACCTCCTTTAACTGTTCCCATGTGTTTCTGTAGAGGATAAAACTTCACTCTTTTGAGGGTACTAAAGATTTTTTCATCTTTCGCTGTCATACTGAGCATTCCCTGCTCCATCAAGTTGATGGACACGTTCGATACCACTTGTCTTAATGTGCTAAATAAGAACATTTTGTCCCAAGACTGGCTCTTCCTAAGAATGTCCCCTGCAATTGTTTTCCCTGAGGTGTGAGCGTGGCCACCTGCATGGCCATCCTGCATGTGGGCAGCACCCAACAGGTACGAACCGGGTCGACAAGCTCCAAAGAAGAAGATTATGAAAACGATGCTGCTACTATTGTACAGAAATGTGTAAGTAAATGACAGAGTGGTCATTGCTTTCCTCCTCAGCAAGCAAAGAGCACAGAATTTGTATTTATTTGCGTTGCGGTACACAGCTATGATTTTGGGACATTAGCCTTGCTGATAAAGGAGTTAAAGGGGTGACTGTAGAGGGTAAAATACAATTGCATTTGGAGTTTTTATTTTTATTGCTGTCTGGTGGGGTGCCTTACTGTGGTTTTGGCTTTATTTGCAGCTTGAAATCTATGAAATGATTGGACAAGCAATCAGCAATTCACGCCGTGCAGGGGGTGAGGTAAGATTTCCATCTCAGGAAGCTTTGTCACTCTTTTTGTGCTGGTGTACTTTGGCGTTTGGATTGACGGTGTTTTGTCTTTTTGGTGCTTTTTTCTCCCCCCTTCCCCTTGACTTTTGGCACGATAGCATTATCAGAACTTCCAGCTGCTCGGGGCTTGGTGTTTGCTGAACAGCCTCTTCCTCATCTTGAACCTCAGCCCCACGGCCTTGGCTGATAAGGGGAAGGAGAAGGATCCCTTGGCTGCTCTTCGTGTCAGAGACATCATTGCTCGCACTAAGGAGGGCGTGGGGTCTCCCAAACTGGGACCTGGGAAAGGGTATGTGACACCCCTGCAAGAATCATTGTCCAGGGATCTCGCCAGGCCCAGCAAGCAGCTAGTGCAGGGTCTTGCTGGTCTCTTGAAATTTTATCTCTATTTGCAGTTCAAGTCCTGAGTCTTGGAAAGTAGAGAAGTTGTTGTCTCCAGTTTAGCAAAGCAGTCACTTTATTTAATATTTATTTATTTATTTATTTATTATTTTCCCCCTGAAATGACATTCTGTCCTTTCTATTTCTGCAGGCATCAAGGGTTTGGGGTGCTGTCAGTGGTGCTGGCAAATCATGCCATCAAATTGCTGTCATCTCTTTTCCAAGATCTGCAAGTGGAGGCGTTGCACAAGGTATGCAGGTAGCATGGACATTGTCCTGAGACATTCTGCCTTCTCCACTGATACACAATTTGAATTCTCCCACCGATTTCTCTTTCTTTCAATTCAATTTGAAATTCTGTTCTCCAGGGCTGGGAGAGCGATGGCCCGCCAGCAGTGCTGGATATCATGGCTCAGAGCACGTCCATCCAGAGGATTCAGCGGCTCATAGACTCTGTGCCACTCACTAATTTGCTGCTGACTCTGCTCTCTACTTCCTACAGAAAGGTAGGAACTGGCACACAGCTAGAGAACTTCTGGAGCTGAGCCACTCCAAATTGTCATCACTTTACAAACTGGGGCTGTGCTGAGAACATAAAATTCTTCTTTCAGAAGCTGTCAGCCAGGGCCTCTCTCTTTCCTCTTTTCAGAGATGTAAATTTGACAAACTTGTGCTAATGAAAATGCACTTTTTTTGTAAGTTCAGTGGTATTTGTGATTTTAGTGGGAAGATGAAAAGGCTGCATTGATAACAGATGCTTTTATATTAGAACTCTTACCTCAAGTGTTGCTTACAAGCTTGGCATAGATTGTTTATTTTCAACCATCCTGTGTCATTTTTAGTACAACTTAAGCCTTGAAAAACTGTTAATAAACTAATTGAGACAAATTTGATAGAAGAAAATGAAAAGGCATGAGGAAGTTACTCTTATTTTCAAATTATTATCTTTCATAATCCTAAAATTTTCCTTGTTGTGCTGTTCTTTAGGCCTGTGTCCTGCAGCGCCAGAGGAAGGGCTCCATGAGCAGCGATGCCAGTGCCTCCACTGACTCCAACACTTACTACGAGGATGATTTTAGCAGCACTGAGGAGGACAGCAGCCAAGGTAATAGAGTTTGCAGCAACTCAGGATTTTACACTGCTTTTCACATTTAATGGGAACCTGGCTGCTGTGCTGTTGCCTTCTCAGACTCTGTGACTTGTAACACTGAAAATACAGAGCAGTTTGTGAGGCCCGTGTGGCAGAAGTAGTGCTGACTGCACTCTTTTGTGTAGCTGAAGCCTGAGTGGCTGGGATTTGGCAGTATTTGCTTAAGAAGAGAGTGGAAATAATTTGTGTAAATTCCTGCTGCACCTATGTGAAAGGGCTTTGTCTTGTGATTTGTACAGAAGAAATGAAGATAGCAGACACCTTAACTCTGCTCACTGAAATTCTGATTTAGGTCTTTTTCAGGCTGGGTAATTTTGTAAGGTATTTGTTTATACCAGTATGGGATTGTTTTTCCTTCCCTGTGTGCTAGATGATGACAGTGAACCAATCCTGGGGCAATGGTTTGAAGAGACGATCTCTCCCAGCAAAGAGAAAGTGGCCCCACCGCCACCCCCTCCACCCCCTCCTCTGGAGAGCTCGCCAAGGGTGAAGAGCCCCAACAAGCAGAGCGCTGTGGAGAACGGGAACATCCTGGCCAGCCGCAAGGATCCTGAGCTGGTATGGCCGGAGCTCGGTCCCGGGGAGCTGGGGGGGCTCGGGGCAGGCGCTGCTGGGCTGTGGCACTGTGCTCCTGCCAGGGACAGCTGTGCTGGCAGCCTCCATGGGAAATGGCAGGTGCTTCTGGTGCACTGCTCAGGGGCAATCAGGGAGTGTCCTGGCTGTGGAGAAGGATGTTTTCTCTCCTCTCCTGTCAGGTGGAATGTCTCAGGATTTGTTGCTGCCAGGGAAGCAGAGGCTGGAGATTGTATCTGTTTGGATTACAGAGGGAGAGGGAAAATGGGGGCAGAGCTGCAAGTGAAGTGACTTGCTGACAGAATGCTTTTAGCTCCAACTCTGTTGGGTAAAGACAAAAATAAATACTGCAGTGGAGAAGCTGGAGGCCTCTAACCTTCTCAGAGAGTTCTGGAATCAGTCCTGGTCCAGACCACAGTGCAGGGAGCTGGATTGCCATGAGTGCACCTTTCCTCCGCTGTGGGGAGGGGAAGGGTTAAGGGACTTGATTCATTTTGCTGGTGGTTTAGTTTTTGTTTAATGTTGTCCTTCTGCTTTTGTTGCTTCTATAGTGTGTTTCTCTTTTCTTTTCAGTTTTTGAGCCTAGCTTCAAACATTTTGAACTTTATCACTTCTTCTATGCTGAACTCCAGGAATAACTTCATCCGCAACTACCTGAGCGTGTCCCTGTCGGAGCAGCACATGGCCACGCTGGCGAGCATCATCAAGGAGGTGGACAAGGATGGCCTGAAGGGTGAGTGAGCACAACCTCTCTGGTAGAGCTGTACAGCTCAGAGGTGTCTCTTTTTTTAGTTTCATGTCAAAGTTTTAAATACTGGAAGCAAAGGCAGTGAGTGGCTCTTGATCCCTGTCTTACAGGCACGTCAGATGAGGAGTTTGCTGCTGCTTTGTATCACTTCAACCATTCCTTGGTGACCTCAGATCTTCAGTCCCCTGCCCTGCAGGTAAGCTAGGATTGAATACACAAATAAAATTAAGAAGTGTTGGTGTCTGTTCATGCCTCTGTATGGGTTCTCCACACCTTGAGTAGTGTGTTGGTTGTTCCATTTGGCCCTGAGTATATTCTGCAAAAAGAGGTTGAAATATTTTGAAACCAATGATTTGAATGACGTTTGCAGTCATCCAGCACAAAACATCCTGCACAGTGTAAATTTAACATTGAGAGTTCAGACTAATCCACTGAACTTTGAAGGTGATGAAAGCTGAGGAGGAAATGAGTTTGTGTATTTTGTCTTGGACAGTTGCCTCCATCCATGAGTTTATCAAGAGACTTTCCTACAGATTTGCTCTGCTGTCAGGACTGATGCCAAAAGGCCTTGGAATTCTCTCAGGAGAGAATCAAATTAATCCTTTTGCTTTCATGTCCCAACTTTTTAGCCTCTAGGTTTCTTTGCTGGGTCATGGGCTGACCTGACTTAACCCTGTCATGGAGGTTACAAACCTGCTTCACCCATCACTGAATTCAATCCCTATACTTTGTTGGCTGTTTTCTTCTGTACTTAAAATACTCTGTTGTTTGTTAATTTTTAAAAGCAGTTGGACTTTACAGCAATCTGCTCTTTTACTACATTTGAAAAGAAGCAAATATTAGTATGATCAGTCAAAGGGCTCTTCTTCCAAATTCACAGATAGTGAAGACAGTAGCGTAATCTCTCCTACTCTGATATTGCAGTGAATGAGAAGAGCTCGTTAATGCCATTTTTTGTGCATTGGTGTTAAGACTTTGTTGTGTTTAGGTGGCAAAGTGACAGCATTGAGTGTCCCTCAGCAGCTCTGCCCTGTATCAGACAGGAGAGGCATTGCTGTGCGAACAGAGCTGAGAGCCCTGCTATTTATTGTCATCTGTATGCTCAGATCATACTTTCAGTTAATTAAAGCATCGGATAGGACTTGCCTCTTCCCAACAAACTCCTGTTTGTTCCAGAACACACTTCTCCAGCAGCTGGGAGTTGCCCCTTTTTCTGAAGGTCCGTGGCCTCTCTACATCCACCCTCAAAGTTTGTCGGTGCTGTCCCGACTGCTCCTGATTTGGCAGCATAAAGCCACTGCCCAGGGAGATCCTGATGTTCCAGAATGCCTTAAAGTCTGGGAAAGGTGAGATCATTTTATGTTAAGCTGAAAATCAGTCATCTCTTAGCTCTCTCATTTCCTATCAAGTGAAAATTCTCTGGGCCCAGCGTTCAAAGTGTGTGAGTTCTCTGATTTGAGATCTGTGTGGTGCTGGTAGGAGCAGAGGCTCAGTCTGCTGTGCTGTGGAATCCTTCACCCAGAGCCCAGGAAATGAGACCTGCAGTCAGGAGTTAGGTGGGAGGAGGCTGAATTGCAGCAAGGCTGGCTGTAAAAAGGGAAGGAGAGTGTCTTAGCAGGTTTCTGCTAGGTCCTGTTAGGATGGTGCCAAGGTTGTTCCCCTTTGCCATTACCTGGATGTGAAAGTCTCTGATAGGGTTTAGGTGGTTTAAAGCTTTAATGAAGAGCCTTTCCCAGGGAACAGGTTTAAATCACCCTTTCTCCATTTGAATGATTGTTCTCTATTTTCCATTAAATATATTTGCCACTGATTTAATTTCTGTAGGTTTTACTGCTCACACAGTCTCATTCCAATACATAATGCAGTGAACCATTTGTGAAATTGCCAGTATTAGAACAATAAGCAGAAAAATATAATTAACCTCTAGTTAAAGAGGTCTTAAGGAGGGATCTAAGAGGAAAACTAAACTTGACAAACTTCCTCTCGTGTTGCCAGGTTTGTGGGCACCCTGAAGCAAAACGCCTTGCAGGGAACTCTCCCCAGTGACACAGAAGATCTGAATGTGGAGCATCTCCAGCTGCTGCTGCTCATTTTCCACAATTTCTCGGAGAGGGGCCGCAGATCCATCATGATGCTCTGTATCCAGACCATCGTGGAGCTGACAGCAAACATGGAGACCCAGCAGTGTTCTGTGCCTCTTATCGTGGCACGGCTGCTCTTGGTGTTTGACTACCTGCTCCACCAGTATTCCAAGGTCCCCGTGTACCTGTTTGAACAGGTAGGATTTTGACCTCTGGATATTTAGTTGGTCACCCAGCAGGAATCTGCAATGGGCAATCATTTGGTGTGTTCTATCCATGACCCTTGTGAGTAAGTCAGTTTTGATGTTGTTACCAAACTTTGGAGTTCCAAGGAATGATTAATTATCGTGGCTGGTCCCTAGCAGCAGGTTCAGTTGGAGTGTAAATTCCTGGCATGACTGGTGTCTTAATAAATCCTAGTAAGGACAGGATGATTGTCCCACCATATCTTTAAAATCTCAAGTATTTGGCTATTTATCTCACAAATACCTTTTATACCACTCCTTGCTTTAGTGTTTCACCCTGGAGGTTTTTGGCACTGTTCTCGTTAATGGGATGAGATGGTGTTTTGTGCCTGGCTTTTCCACTTGTGGGAAGCTTGGCCGTGGATTTAAATTGCTCAGTCCAGAATAAAAACCATCAGAGAGGGTCCAGGGCTTCCCCCAGAAGTGTGGAATGTTGTGTTTTGAACAGGATTGTTTCTATTTTGTGTTTCTTTCTCTGTGGGGTGATATTTTCCCCCTACCCCTCAGTGACAAGGATGCCATGGGTGGGTTTTTGTTTGGTTTCTTTAATTCAGGTACAATATAATTTGCTGACTCCACCCATTGGCTGGGTGAGTGGATCCCAGGACAGCAGCAGACGAACATCTGCCCCACTTTATCATGGCTTTAAAGAAGTGGAAGAAAACTGGACCAAACACTGTTCATCAGGTAAGAAAGAAAATGTAAGGAATTTTTTATTGCAAGTTTTGCTTTTATAAATAAATGAGAGCCCTTTCTGTGCCTTGGTCTGGGCAGCTTTTCCTGCTTTTAATGGGCATAGTTACAATAGGTAAAAATACATCTAATAATGCAAGAATTGTTTTATTAAACAAAATTCAAAGTTGTTCTCATCTAGGAGTATGCAACAAGTAATTAAAAATAAGTATGTGTTTATTTTGCCAGGATTGTAGGAGTAGGAAAACTTTGGCTGCATATACCCCAGGTTAGAGCACCCATAATGTATCATGGAGCTGGCTTGGACTCTGGTAGTGGTCTTAAAATGTGGAAGGTTGTGGGGATGGAGGAGAGACTGTAACATCATGTGGCCAATTTAAACTGCCACTTTGAAGGGTATTTTTTGTTCTCACATTCCAGACTCGGCTCCACAGCCCAGGTTCTACTGCATCCTGTCTCCAGAAGCTTCTGAGGATGATCTGAACCGTCTGGACAGCATGGTATGGCACTGCTGGTGGAGACTTTCTGGAGGGCCATGGTGGTTGCCAAGTGCCAGGGAAAACAGACAAGGAGGAAAGACTTGATTAAACAGAGGGACCAGGAATCTTTCACTAAGTGGAGAAAAGAAGAGTGACCAGATAAGATAACATGGGATTCCATGGGTGGCATGGAATGTCAGGGCAGTCCCTGTGCAAAGTCTGTGAAGATCTCTTGTAGTACCTGCAGGAATGCTTGGGATTCAGTCAAAGACATGTGGCATTAGAGTTGTTTTCTCATCATGTTGCTCCAGATTCTCTCTGGGTGTTGTTTCCTCACTAAATTTGTTGCCATCAGGGTTATGGGCTCTCTCTCCTGCCTGCTCCTTATCCCCAGTCCATTCGTCCTCAGTCCTGACACGACCTCTCCCTGAAGTTTATTTTGCATGGTTTTGGGCTGTGGGTATTCTGAATGCTTTGCAAAGCAAGGGTCCTGGCTTGTCATCTCCTGCAGGTTTGTGAGGTCCTTTTCTCCAGGGCTACAAAGTATGACGAGCTCTACGCAGCCCTCACCTCATTACTGGCTGCTGGGTCCCAGTTTGATACACTCAGGAGGAGGGAGAACAAAAATGTCACTGCACTGGTAAGACTGTCTTGCTGCCTGTGTTGAGGAATAACAAATTTTTAAACTTAGTATTTTCAGGCAAAGTATTTAACCAAAGTATTTTGGACTGTGCTTGGAGAAATGAGGAACTTTAAAATCTCATAACTAACCATAATGTTCGTGGTGGCTGCACACCTCTTGAGTTTTTAATTCATAATATGCTTCAGACTTGCTGTAAGTCCATGGTAATTCCAGGAGGTATAGCTAGAACACTATTAAACAGGAGAAAATTGTGTAACTTTTCCTTTTTCTTTTCTCACTCCTGTGTTGCATATTTTATTGTTTAATATGACAGAACCTCAGTCCAGAATGTGTTCATCTCATTTGGCACATCTGCAGGAGTGTGGAGTCCCTGAGGAGATATTTCAGTGGCTGTAATGATGGAAACTGCAATCTTTCTGTACTAGTATTTCCAACTGTTCCTCTGTGTAGGAAGCCTGTGCCCTTCAGTACTACTTCCTGATCCTGTGGCGCATCCTGGGGATTTTGCCTCCCTCCAAAAGCTACATGCACCATTTGGCCATGAACACCCCTGAGATGAGTGACTGTGACCTCCTGCACACCCTGCGCTGGTCTTCCCGCCTGCAGATCCCTTCCTATGTCGTGTGGATCAAGGTACAGCCTCAGCTCCGTGGGGTGTGTGGAGGTGGTGGCAGTGAGAGTGTCGGTCTCCTCCGTGCTGACTGCACGTGGGGTTTGTTCTGGGGGAACCTGTGCCTGTCTTTTCTAAACTGGTTAATTCCAGAGCACCGTTCAAGTGTGATGGGTCTGGGTTTTGGCATTTGTAGGATCACCTTATCAAACAGGGCATGAAGGCTGAACATGCTGCTCCTCTCATTGAACTGACCTCCAGCAAGTGCATCTCAGTGAAGTACGATGTGGAAATAGCAGAGGAATACTTTGCTCGACAGGTGAGATGGTGGGAGTGCAGCTGGACACGTGGAACTTCTGCTTCTGTGGAATGATCTGCACTTACTGTTCCATCCCTCTGTATTTTCAGATCTCTTCTTTCTGTGCTGTGGACTGCGCAACCATTCTCCAGCTGCACGAAGTCCCCAGTTTACAATCCATTTACACCCTTGATGCTGCAATCTCCAAGATCCAGGTTTCTCTAGATGAGCACTTTTCCAAGTTAGCTGCAGAAACTGATCCCCACAAGTCCTCAGAGATAACCAAGAACCTCCTCCCTGCTACGCTGCAGCTCATTGACACTTATGCTACGTTTACCAGGTACAGCCCTTGGGATCTCCTTGGGAATACGATTTCCTGCTGTGCTTTGGGCTTTCTCTGCACTTCATGTGTTGTTTTCTTAGAAGTGCCTGTGAGTTTTATAGTCCAGAGTAATTACTTTATGTCCTCTAGAGGGTCCATTGCTTTAAAAGAAGAATAACAAGTATCTTCTCAAGCCATGCCTGGGAAGATGATGTTTCTGAGTAGCCTCCTTGTCTGATCTTCCATGGCTTCCTTGCAAGTTTGCAAAACCAGCTTTTCCTCCAAAGATAAAACCACCCTCTAGGATAGTGCTACTTAAGGTTATTTCTCTGGGATAATACTGAGGCTGTCAGACCATCAAGAAAGAGAGGGGGGCTAATTCTTACATTAAAAATCTGACTTCTTCTAAACTCTCGTTAGAACCTGTGTAGAAGAAAGCAAAAGTAAATCAGTTTTTTCTTTTTGGGCACCTCTCCTGGTAAGTAGCTTAGAGGGGATAAAGCCCAGAACTCCCTTAGTGGTGTAAGATGAAGTGTGGGGCAGAACTTCAGAAGTTTGTGTTTTATCTGTCACTCCATTGACACACTTAGTTCTGAGCTGCAGAGCTGATTCCTGAAGTAAATCCTCTCCATCCTGCCTGCAGATCCTACTTGCTGCGGAGCCTCTCAGAGGAGGGTTCCTCGGACAACAAACCCTCCGAGGAGAAGCTGCGGGGCTACGCCGCTGTCCTGGCCATCGGCTCCAGCCGCTGCAAGTCCAACACTCTGGGTGAGGGGCAGGGGCAGGGACAGTGCTGGGGTTCAGGGTGCCTCCCCCCGTAGGTGAATCTTTCCACAATGCTGCCAATACCCAATTTCAAAGTGATCTCCACCACTCTGCTCAAACGAGTGAGTTGTGCTGCCAGCACCACACTGCGAAGTCTCTTCCTTTCAGTGCCCTACCAACTGAAACAGTTGGGCAAACCTTGAAAGGATCATTATCTTGTGGGTTCCTCTGGGTTCGTGAAATGCTCTTATAACCATATTGGAGCTGGTGGCATGGAATAACAAAGAGAACTATGAAATGTTGGTATGCTGAAGACTTCTGCGAATTAGTATTTGTACCATGTTTTCTGCAGTTTTAATGAAGTGGAAGAAGCTGGGACGCTCTTAAAAACTTAAGGATGATTTTGACTTGTAGACCTGTGAATTTATTCTGTGCATGATTGTTCTATGTAACTGCAGGTCCAACCCTTGTCCAGAACTTGCCATCAGCTGTGCAGACCCTGTGTGAGTCCTGGAACAACATCCACACCAACGAGTTCCCCAACATCGGCTCATGGGTGAGTCCAGCCTCAGGGCCTGATCTGGTGTGACTGCAGCTGCAGGAGTTGCTGGGAATGGGGGCAGTGTGTGGCTCTGTCCCAGATCCAGGGCTCTGATGTGTGTGTGTGTGTGTGTGTGTGTGTGTGTGTGTCCCTCCCCAGCGCAACGCCTTTGCCAACGACACCATCCCTGCAGAAAGCTACATCAGCGCCGTGCAGGCCGCCCACCTGGGCACCCTCTGCAGCCAGAACCTGCCCCTGGCAGCCTCCCTCAAGCACACCCTGCTGTCCCTGGTCAGGCTCACCGGGGATCTCATCGTGTAAGTCAGGCCCTGTGTTACACTGTGTGTTCTGTACACTGCTGGGTGGATTGGTCTGTGTCCTCCAGGGCTGATTTGGTCAGGCTGTGCCCATAGAACACTTACTGACCTGCTGCTGGTTCTGAACTAAACCTTCCAGTTCACAGTTCCAAATACTAAATGAATGACAGTCTTTCTGTCTTCATGTGATATCTCCAAAAGTCAAGCTCTCTGAGAAAAACCTTTTTGTCTAATATGGACTTGAAGAAACTGGGATATAAACTGATACAATATGGATCTAATGAATTCATTTGTATTTTGTTATCATTCACTTGTGTGAAGTTTTTAATGTGTAAGGAAAAGTGAAATGCCATTTTTTTCCAGAGACTTAGTCTAAAATACTCTGAAACCAAAAAATAGTTGTTTACACTGCAAACAAGCCCAAAAGCCACAATATGTGACAGTGGGACTGTCTAGGCAGATGTTGTAACTGTATATATGCGAAAGTGACATGTAGAATTTTCCAAAGGAGAACTGTTTTTCTGAAGTGGAAAATGGCTGGGCCAGTGTATTTATCCCACCTTTCTAAAAAGGGTTTAATCACTGACTTGCATCCAGAGTTGTGCCTCGCTTAATGTGAATTCTGGTTTCCAATAGGGACATTCCAGGATATGTCATGCAGAGAATTAACTTGTGTCCTTTTCTTTTCAAGTTGGTCAGATGATCTGAACCCACCCCAGGTGATTCATTCCCTGCTGCCCCTCCTTCTGGAGACCAGCACAGAGAGTGTGGCAGAAATCAGCAGCAACTCCCTGGAAAGGATCTTGGGCCCTGCGGAGTCCGATGAGTTCCTGGCACGGGTTTATGAGAAGTTGATCACAGGGTGCTATAACATCCTGGCCCATCACTCTGACCCCAACAGGTAACAAAGCTGTGTGCAAAGATTGGCTACAGCAGTGTCGCTTCTGGAACAGAAAAAATCAGATTCTTTTTATCTGTTGAAAGCTTCTCTACTTGTTTACTATAAATATGAGATATTTTATTCACATTACCAGAATTGTGGAGTGGGGGTGAAAGCAAGAGAGAACAGGGAGGAGTAACACTAGGAGAGACTTAAAGTGTAAAAAGAGCAGCTCTTTATAGGAATTTGTGTGTGAGGTGTCTGAAAGGTGTGGATTATTCTAGAGTTCTGACTGGGACTTGCCTTACAGCATCATGTGTCCCTTTGTTCTGAACTTGGTGAATTTGTTGGTGTTTATGTAAAGTTGTTCATCAATTGGTTTTCTCCCATCTCTTGGAAGAAGAGCTGCTTTCAATTGGTGGAAAATTTACTGGAATTGTAATAGCAAAACAGATCACTTCTGGGCTCTCAGAACTGTTGTGATTGTCGAAATTGTTTCTGTATGTTCTTGTTTGGTCCTCATGTATTTGATCCTTATCTATTCCTCTTCTAATCCTCAGTGGCCTGGATGAGTCCATCTTGGAGGAATGTTTGCAGCATCTGGAGAAACAGCTGGAGAGCAGCCAGGCCAGAAAAGCCATGGAGGAATTCTTCTCAGAAAGGTGAAGTGACCGTGGAAGTTGTAGCACAAGGGCTTAATTTCTCATCCTTTCTCTGTTAGCTTGTCACTGCAGACACCAAGGTGATGTTAATGCCATTGTGCAGGAAAACACAGACTCTGTAAGGCCAGGATATCCTTCAGGCAGTGCAGGAGAGTGGGAGGAGACTCTCAGGGGGAGAGGACCTGGTTCTTTGTCCAAATCAAATGCTCAGCGAGTCCTCACAGCGATGATCAGTGGGGAATCTTGCAAGATGTTTGTTCTGTCAGAGCAGGTTTCTGAGAGATGCTGCTCCATAAGGCACTTACAGACCAAGCTGCAAAATCCCAAATTCTCTCAGTGCTTCTGTGGGGCCACAGGTTGATAATTTTAAGGGTGGAGGTGGGGGGTTGGCCTGACTTAGAATCATAAAGACAAATTTTGCTGGCAGCAGCCTACAACATCTAGAACAGCTGTGATAAGAACAGCCTAGCACAACCACAGTGTTCTGAGTGTGAGGTGAAGGAGAGGAAAAGCTTTCTCCATCAGAAACCTGACCCTTGCCTGGTTTTTCTCTCTACTTGTTCAACAGTTCAGAATGAAAGCAGCCTGGTGGCTGTGCATTGTTAGTATGGAAGGGAAAGATAGGCAAGAAAATCTTGACTTTTGGTTTGGAAACCATTTCAGGCCCTTTTGTGACTCGATATGTGGAGAACACTGAAATGCTACTGAGGAGCCCATTCATGACTTCTGGTCTGAGCTGGGTTTGCTGTTTGGCTGAAAGTAATTTCTGTGGTTTGGCTGCTGAGCAGTGTTAACACAAACTCCTGCCAGTCTGAAACGTGAGGGCAGAGAGAAGTGCAGCCAGTGGAAAAGGGGAATGGGCTGCTTTTTACAAAGCTGATTCAATTCCCCCCTCTGTACAGTGGAGAACTGGTGCAGATCATGATGGCGACAGCCAACGAGAACCTCTCGGCCAAGTTCTGTAACAGGGTGCTGAAATTCTTCACCAAGCTCTTCCAGCTGAGTAAGTGCTGCTGGGATCTCCTCTGTCCTGCCTTTCCCACTTCACACTGTTCTTGTATTGTCTGAGATTGGGAGGAAGCTGTGGGAGGGAGTGGGGTCACAGCTCCACGCTTTCAAGGAAAGCCATTTTCACATGTGTTCATTGGAGCATCTGTCACTGACAGTAACTTTCCCCCCAGCTGAGAAGAGCCCCAACCCCAGCCTGCTGCGCCTCTGCGGCTCCCTGGCTCAGCTGGCCTGTGTGGAGCCCGTGAGGCTGCAGGCCTGGCTGACCAGGATGACCATGTCCCCACCCAAGGACTCGGACCAGCTGGACATGGTGCAGGAGAACAGGCAGCTGCTGCAGCTCCTGACAACTTACATTGTTCGGGAGAACAGGTAAAGCACGGCCTTGGTCCTGCCTCGTGTGTGCTCTGTTTGTTCTCGAGAGGTGCAAATTTCGTGTGAGTTGCTGCTGGTTCTTTGTGGTTGCTGTGTGAAACTCGCCTCTTTTTGCTCAGCCAAGTGGGGGAAGGCGTGTGCACTGTTCTGCTCAGCACCCTGATACCAATGGCAACGGAGATGTTGGCCAATGGGGATGGCACAGGCTTTCCTGAGCTGATGGTCGTCATGGCAACCTTGGCCAGCGCAGGACAAGGGGCAGGACACCTCCAGCTTCATGGTGCTGCTGTGGACTGGCTGGGCAGATGGTAAGAGTGAACTCTGTACTGCTGGTGCTTCATTTGTGGGGGTTTTTTTATTTCTTTCCTGGTGTTTTGGGGACAGAAATTTGTGTTTACAGATACTCCCTTCTGTCTTAGTTTACTGTTTGTTGTTTGGACCATAAAGTGTCTGAGGGAGGCTGATCTGTGTCCATGTGTTCCAAACAGTCACGTTTTTTCTTTCTTTTCCACTCTGGATGGTTTAATTACTGCATTTATACATTCCCTGTTGTTAATCTAAAGCAAACAGAATCCTTGAAACTGTTGGTCAGGACTGAGTTTATACTTCCCAAAAGCTGTCAGCTGGAATGAGGGGTTTTGGACTCCCCATCCCTGGAAGTGTTCCAGGCTAAATTGGATGGGGATTGGTCCGGTGTGGGATAGTGGAAGGTGTCCCTGCCCATGGCCGGGGGTGGGATGAGATGGCCTTTTAAGATCCCTTCCACCCCAAACTGTTCTGGGATTCTGTAGTAATTCCCCATGTTTTGTGTTGCAGCAAGAAATACCTGTCTCAGAAGAACGTGGTAGAAAAAATGAATGCCAACGTCATGCAAGGGAAGGTAAGACTTGTGCTGGTGCTTCACTTGCAGGACTGAATCCTAGGCACGAGTTCAGCTGTCCTGGTTTGGTTTCATTCATTCCTGGTGGGAACTTTAAAGCCATTTGGCCAAGGAGGGACTGTCCTGTTTGCATGCCCTGTAGCAGCTGTTGTGGCATATGAGTGTTGCCTCTGATTTTCCTTCGCTTGTGCTCCCCAGCATGTGACTATCCTGGAGTGCACGTGCCACATTGTGTCCTACCTGGCCGATGTCACCAACGCCCTGAGCCAGAGCAGCGGGCAGGGCCCCAGCCACCTGTCTGTGGACGGGGAGGAGAGGGCCATCGAGGTGGACTCGGACTGGGTGGAGGAGCTGGCAGTGGAGGAGGAGGACTCTCAGGCTGAAGATTCGGTAGGCAACGGGCACAGGGAATGCTGCAGAGGACAGGACGGTTTATTTTGCACCTCCCAAATCACTCAGCTTATAAATTGAGATTTTGTTGTTAATTCCTGATGTGAGACTGAGTGAAGAGCCCTACTTGTCAGGTCTGGAGGAGAGGATCTGTTATTCCTGCCTAGATCTCTTGACTTTGTGATGTCAACAAAAGTTAAATATTTATTTTTTTAATTTAAAAAATGAAGAAATGGAGTAAAATGGGTTTGTGCCTGCTGGTCAGTTTATCAATTACTAGTTTTTGTATCAGCAAGCAACTTAGTTAAAAGTTGTAAGTGCTCTTGGGTGGTGAAAGAAAAGCTGTTAGAATGTGTTCTTTAGATTTTTTTTTTTTGTATCAAATTTTTGTTACTGTTTCTTTTCTTGTTAACCATTTCATGTTACTACAATGTGTCACCATCTCCTCTCTCCATGTGGTTTGATTCCAGCTGCCTCCTTCTAGCTCAGTGTTGCTAAAACTTGCTATTCTTAAAATGTACGTTTGATGTCTAGGGAATTTATTCTGTACGTGTACTTCACTGTAGCTGCAGTTATGACACCTTCCTAAAACAATTTTCTTCTGAATAGGATGAAGATTCTCTCTGTAATAAGCTCTGTACCTTCACCATCACACAGAAAGAATTCATGAATCAACACTGGTAAGAATCTCAAGCTTGTGTTCTGAGTTTCAGCCTGCCATTTCTGGCCATTGGGAAGGAAACCAGTGTATTTTGTGAGCCTCAAGGCACTGCCTTTCAAAACTCACCTGGCTTATTTTGGGCAGGTACCACTGTCACACTTGCAAGATGGTTGATGGGGTTGGTGTTTGCACAGTTTGTGCTAAAGTTTGTCACAAGGATCATGAGATTTCTTACGCCAAGTACGGATCCTTCTTCTGTGACTGTGGAGCCAAGGAGGATGGCAGCTGCCTGGTAAATTCTTTATGTCTTCAGATTTTCAAGTCCTTTGCAATTTTCTGTTTTGCAGTAAGTTATGTCAGGATTTGAGTACGCAGGAGTGCTAAGACTTGAAGGCTTTGACTTTATAATGAACCCTCAGAATTTACAGCTCGCCTGGAAATTAATTTTTTTGCACCAAATAAGAGCATTGGCAAATCTGTGTCCTAGTGACTCCTGGGATTCCACCTGCCTTTACAGAATTTTGCTGCACAGAAAAGAAGACATTCTCCTGTGTTTTCCACTTGCAGCAAACGAAATAGTTATATCTTAAATACAGAAATTTTTTAATCCTTGGGTGGAGAGTCACATGCAGGATGTTATTTCTTTAGAACTGTGCTCTGATTGCTGCTCTTACAGTCTGTATTCACTTCATTAGTAGCCAGGTTGAGTCTGGTTTGGGCCTTTAGCGTTACTCTGTCATTCCCAGGCACTGGTGAAGAGAACTCCCAGCAGTGGGATGAGCTCCACCATGAAGGAATCGGCCTTCCAGAGCGAGCCCCGCGTGCCTGAGAGCGTCATCCGCCACGCGAGTACGTCCCCTGCGGAGAAGGCCAAGGTCACCATCAGCGAGGGCAAGGGCCCCGACGAGGAAAAGCCCAAGAAGAGCAGCCTGTGCAGAAACGTGGAGGGCTGTCGAGAGGAACTGCAGTCCCAGGTATAACTGTCAGCTGCTAAACAGAGATGGGTTATGATGAGGATCTTGGGCAGGCTGGGTTGGTTATCAGCTGAGTCGTTTGATTTTTATGATGAGAGGGGTCATAAAGGGGTGTCAGGCTTTAAAAAGCAGTGGATGTGCAGCTCCCATGAGGAGCATCTTGTTCCTCATTTGCCTGATCTGTTTCTTGTAGGCCAACTTCTCCTTTGCCCCCTTGGTGCTGGAGATGCTGAATTTCCTGATGGATGCCATCCAGGTCAACTTCCAGCAAGCTTCAGCCATGGGGAGCAGCAGCCGTGCCCAGCAGGCTCTCAACGAGCTCCACACTTTGGACAAATCAGTGGAAATGACGGATCAGTTGATGGTACGGAATAAAGGAATTAACGGAGTGTGGATGGGGGGAGTGGCTTTTGAACAGAGACATTCCAGTGACACCCTCTGGATGCTTTCCCTGGCTCAGGTCCCAACCCTCGGCTCTCAGGAAGGCGCCTTTGAGAACGTGCGCATGAACTACAGCGGGGACCAGGGCCAGACGATCCGGCAGCTGATCAGCGCGCACGTGCTGCGGCGCGTGGCCATGTGCGTGCTGTCCTCGCCCCACGGCCGCCGCCAGCACCTGGCTGTGAGCCACGAGAAGGGCAAGGTGAGGCCTCTGCACGGAGCCCTGGGCTCCCCAGGGAACGGGAGCAGTGCTGGATCTTAGGGGGGAAGGGAAGCAGTGCTGGAGATGCTGGGCTCCTGAGGGGAATGGAACAGTGCTGGAGCTGCTGGGCTCCTGAGGGAAGTGGAACAGCACTGGAGCTGCTGGGTTTGCAGGAAAATGGATCAGTGCTGGGTGCCCAGGGAAGTGGAACAGCACTGGAGCTGCTGGGTTTGCAGGAAAGTGGATCAGTGCTGGGTGCCCAGGAAAATGGAACAGTGCTGGATCTGCTGGGTTCCCAAGGGAAATGGAGCAGTGCTGGAGCTGCTGGGTTCTTGAGGGGAGTGGAATAGTGCTGGAGCCACTGGGTTGGGAAATGGAACAGTGCTGGAGCTGCTGGGTTCCCAGGGAAAATGGAACAGTGCTGGATCCCTGGGTTCCCAAGGGAAGGGGAGCAGTGTTGGATCCCTGGGTTCTCAAGGGAAGGGGAACAGCGCTGTGCAACAGGCAGGACCATGGTTTGTTCTGCCCGTCCTGAGCTCTGGTGTGAAGCCTTGCATAGCTTAGAGGAACCTCTCATAGGAAAAACTCTTCAGGGAAAAGAGCTCCTGCAGCAGGAACAGTGAAAAAACTCACTGCCATTACCCACCTCACTTGCAACCACCTGAGAGGAGGTTGGAGTCAGGTGGGGGTCCATGACTCAGTGAAAGGACAAGAGGAAATGGCCTTAAGGAGTGCCAAGGGAGGTTCAAATTAGTTACTATAAACACAAATTTGACTGCAGGAGTGGTCAGGCATTGGAATAAGTTGCCCAGAGAGGTGGTGGAGTCACCAGCTCTGGAGGTGTTCAAGAGATGTATGGGCATGGCACTTGGGGATGTAGTTTAGGGGTGAGTATGGTGGTACTGGGGTGATGGTTGGACTCAGTGATCTTGTGGATCTCTTCCAGCCTTGATGATTCTGTGATTCTGATTCTGTAACTGTGGGATCTGGAGTTGAAATGCC
This sequence comes from Aleadryas rufinucha, assembly GCA_013397815.1. NCBI lineage: Eukaryota > Metazoa > Chordata > Aves > Passeriformes > Aleadryas > Aleadryas rufinucha. Next base: position 65,344 of record VZTH01006773.1, on the reverse strand, counting down.
TTATTCCCTCAGTCACGAAGTCAGATAACTGGGTTCATTCTGTGGTTCTGATTCTGTAACTGTGGGATCTGGAGCTGAAATGCCTGACTCCCCTCGGTCACAAAGTCAGATAACTGGGTTCATTCTTTGGTGCAGATCACAGTGCTCCAGCTCTCAGCCCTGCTGAAACAAGCTGACTCCAGCAAAAGAAAACTGACCCTCACCCGCCTGGCATCCGCGCCCGTCCCCTTCACTGTTTTGAGCCTGACTGGGAATCCCTGCAAGGAGGACTACCTGGCTGTGTGTGGGCTGAAGGTAAGTGCCTGTCAAACCCTTTTCCAGGGAGCTGCAAACATCAGCTCAAAGCCAGCTATGTTTGTTTCCTCTGAGGAGTTAGCATGGAGCTGCCTCCAAAGTTCTGTCACTAATTTAGCTCCTGATTCACTTTCCTGCTAGATAGATGAGGTGAAAGGAGCAGGACCTGTATGAACAACGTAATTAATGAGACAATGCCTTGAAATAATACTTATTAGTGTATTTAGGCTGAGGAGCCAAGGTTTAGTCATGTCAGACTTAGTGTGTTAAAAATAGTCTGTAACTATTAGTGTTCTTTGGCAAGGACTCCTCTTTTTTGTATTCCCCCAAATTTAGATTCTGCTTTCCCAGTGCAGAATCTACAGATGTGTTATTTAGCTGAGAAAAAGCTGCACTCTCTGTGATTATTTTGGTTTTTTTCTTTTCAAACCTTCATGTCATTTATCTTTAATGCAGGGAATTTAGATTTAGATTCTCTGAATCATTATTTGCCCTAAGAGAAATGCTGACTTTTAACTCCATTCTTGGCTTCAAATGTTTATAACAGTTGTTCTAATATTTAACCAATTTTCTTCATTACTCCAGGACTGCCACGTGTTAACATTCAGCAGCTCTGGATCAGTCTCTGATCATTTGGTGCTTCATCCCCAACTGGCCACTGGGAATTTCATCATCAAAGCCGTGTGGCTGCCAGGATCTCAAACAGAGCTGGCCATTGTCACTGCAGACTTTGTGAAGGTATGTCTGGGCATGAGCTATTGATGATACAGCTTCTGTCAGACATCAGAGTCTGGATCCTCGTGCAGTTGTATATGGGAGAATGTGATAATATTCTTAGAAATAAATTGGAAATACAAATTTGGGATGTTTGAGCTGTTGTTGCGAGGAAAAGCAAAACCAAAGAACTCAAAAGGGGAAAAAAAACCCCCAAACTGTAACATCTCATAGGGATTCCCTCATCTCAGCCCTTGTCCGTTTGCACTGTTTTGTATTGTAGCAGTTAATTACTGCCTTGATAATCGTTGTAGTTAATTATTTCCTTGGTTCCTCCCACAGATTTATGATCTCTCAGTAGATGCCTTGAGTCCAACTTTCTACTTCCTCCTACCGAGTTCCAAAATCAGAGATGTCACTTTCCTGTTCAACGAGGAGGGGAAGAACATCATAGTGATCATGTCCTCTGCTGGGTACATCTACACACAGCTCATGGAGGAGGCCAGCAGTGCCCAGCACGGGCCGTTCTATGTCACCAATGTGCTTGAAGTCAATCACGAGGACCTGAAGGTGCTGGTGACTTCCCTTTCTCTCTTTTTTTGCATCATCCATTTGAAGGCAGAAGTTTCCTTCTTTTTTTCCCTTCTCCTTTTAAGCCCCCTGATCCAGATCAAGGAGCTTTCTCATTCCTCCAAAGAGAGAAATATCCTTACAGTAAAAGGAGGTGGGGGTGAAAATTAAACCCCTTGATCCTTTCATATAGAAAATGGAGCATGTTTTCTGTGGCTGGCTCTGAAGTCGTGCCCAGCAGGATTTCTCAGCGGGGAGATGGCTTCAGAGCAGTGCTGTTCTTGGAGCAAGGCACTCCAAAGGTGCAGGAGCAGAAGGGATAAATCATCATTGCTGGGGCTGGAGAGCTGGAGTCAGCCTTTGTTTCTAGTCTTGGGGGTGACCTTTAAAATCTCTCCAGTGTTTTTACCCCAACCTGCTTCAAAACAGGAATAGATGGGAAGGAGGCCCTCAGGAAGGTGTTTTATGAGCTGGGAATAGAGGGAATGCTCCATGTGAGACTGTCACATGGCGCTGAGGCTCACAGCTGCGGGAGCTCAGGATGTTACCTATAGCCTCCAGGTGTGCAGGCTCAGCATCCCCTTCCAGAGCCTTTGAAGTGTCTGATGGATGAGTTCATCCAGGAGTTCAGCTTAGAAAATTGTCATTTAGGGCTCTGTTCTCTCACTGCTGGGGAGGAGGGGCAGCTTTGGGAATAAGTCCATCGCAAATTTAAAAGCCTGACAGAGTGTTTGGGGATATTTGTGTTTATGTTAAATGTTGGCATTTCTCTGGATCCCCCAGGACAGCAATGGCCAGGTGGCAGGAGGAGGGGTGTCAGTCTATTACTCCCACGTGCTGCAGATGTTGTTCTTCAGCTACTGCCAAGGCAAATCCTTCGCAGCCACCATCAGCCGGGCCAGCCTGGAAGTGCAGCGGCTCTTCCCAATTAACATCAAGAGGTGAGGATCCCGGGGGAGACTCCCTGCATTTTTATTTCTTTTCATTAGTAATAAATATCGCTTATTATTAAACATCCCAGCTCTGAATGGCCATACCTCGTGGTGAAGATCCCCTGTTGACTGATGATTTCTTGCTACTTTTCATGGTCTTTCTGTCCCAATGGACTTGGATGATCCTTGTGGATCTCTTCCAGCTCAGGAATTCCATGATATCCCAGTTGCAGGATGGTTAGAAACCAAAGCTGGCTGCTTTAGCAGTAGGCCACGCATGCATTTTGTCTTCCCAGCAGGATTTCAGAGCAGAAGGGGGTCTGCAGAGCAGTGGAGCTGCACGGAGTGAGCTGCTCCTGGTGTAGCCGCTGGAGCCGATGGGATTATCCACCCTCTCCGAGGCGGCCAAGGAGGAAGCCTCTGTTTCCTTTGGGCAGCACTGCTGCCGTGCACCTTGTGCATTGTGCGTGTCAGGGCTGATTTTCAGACTCCCTTGGGGGAAACCATTCTCTTACTCTAAGAATGTGGCAAGAAAAAAAACAGTTCTGTTGTGTTTTCTGATACATAGTGCTGGCCACTCAGGCCACAGACTCTTCACTGGCCTGACAAAAAGCCACTGTCACCAGTGGACTCTGTAGGAGGGTCAGATTCCAAGAGCTCCTGAACGCCAGTCGAGTTTCGCTTAGTCTTTTTGCAGCTCTGTTTTCACTTTTTCCAGTGAGCAGTCACACATATTCTTCTGCATTGGCCTTTGCTTATTGCTGCTGGGTGTGTTGAAACATGGAGCTGTTCATCTGTTCAGATAAAAAGATTGCTGAAAGCCATTTATAAATTACCTCCTTGATTTGGGGCATAAAATGCAACACTAAGCAAGTTTTTCCTCAAGTTTGCAGAGAGGGATCAGGGCTGAGAACTGGGATGATCGTGGCTTCTGTCCACTCTGGTGACTGTGTCAGGTTTCTCACCTGTAAACCAGACACTATTCATGGATGCAGTGCTTGAATCCCTGCTCAGGACAAAGCTTTAACTGGTTTGAACACAATGAAACTTGCGTGGTTTTACTTATGCTGCTCCTTAAATGAATGTCACTGTGCTTATGTGCTTCGTCTCTTGCAGTTCCAATGGTGGCAGTAAGACTTCTCCAGCCCTGTGTCAGTGGTCTGAGGTGATGAACCACCCTGGCCTGGTGTGCTGTGTACAGCAGACCACGGGTGTCCCACTGGTGGTGATGGTGAAGCCAGACACCTTCCTCATCCAGGAGATTAAGACCTTGCCAGCCAAAGCAAAAGTTAGTCAGAGTTCCCTGTATTTTTCGCCCTTAAAATTTGGTTTCCTGTTGTTCTATCAACCAGATCTCCAGTCTTGGCAGCTTTTCTAATGCAGAGTTTGTTCCTCCAAGCAAGAGTTGCCAAGTCCTTCCCTTGCCTTGCCTTGCAGATCCAGGACATGGTGGCCATCCGTCACACGGCCTGCAATGAGCAGCAGAGGACCACCATGATCCTGCTGTGTGAGGATGGCAGCCTCAGGATCTACATGGCCAACGTGGAGAACACGTCCTACTGGCTCCAGCCCTCTCTGCAGCCCAGCAGTGTCATCAGCATCATGAAACCCGTCCGCAAGCGCAAGGCAGCCGCCATCAGTAAGGGCTCCTCACATGACCTTTGTAACTAATGGAGATGTAAAGATTGATCAGCATCATCTAAATACTTTAAACATTCATCTCTGACAATTACCTAAGTACTGGCTGAGTGGGTAAAATGTTTCCATAGATGTATATAGAAATACGTTGCAAAGGAGGCGAGTTGTTTCTGCAGGTTTTTTGCCACAACTTTGCCTGTTTAGAATGTCATTTGTCATAAAGATCTCTTTCCCCTTCTAGCAACTCGCACATCCAGCCAGGTGAACTTCCCCATTGACTTCTTTGAGCACAACCAGCAGCTCACAGACGTGGAGTTTGGAGGCAATGACCTGCTGCAGGTGTACAATGCCCAGCAGATAAAGCACCGGCTCAATTCCACGGGCATGTACGTGGCCAACACAAAGGTAAGGGGGCAATCTGGGGACTCTTTTGGGCTTCTGGGTGAGGTCATTGTTCATGTTGATACCACGCCTTGCCTTAAGGAGTCTGCTTTCAAATGACCCTGCACAAATACTGTAATTCCATAAACAGTGGAGGCACCTGTGTATGGACTCCTTGGCTTCAGAGGGGATTTCTGAGCTGTGATTTGTTCTCTGCAGCCTGGAGGTTTCACCATCGAGGTGACCAACAACAACAGCACGATGGTGATGACAGGCATGCGGATCCAGATCGGCACCCAGGCCATCGAGCGAGCTCCCTCCTACCTGGAGATCTTCGGCCGCACCATGCAGCTCAACATGACCCGCGCCCGCTGGTTTGACTTCCCCTTCACCCGGGAGGAGGCCCTGCAGGCTGACAAGAAACTCACCATCTTCAGTAAGGCTTTGTGCTCTGCTTGGTCTGACCCACTGATGGTGTTGTTTGGGTGGGATGAAGCTGCTTCACCTCACAGCAGGGAGTTTCCACAATCTGTTCATTTGCCCTGACTGGAGAAACATTCTGAGGGGGGAACCCTGAACATTTAATAACTTTATTTATGGCCCAGTTTGTTGCTGCAGTGAGTGAATGATCAGTAGTTCAGCTCAAAGATTTTGTGCTGAAGTAAGAGAAGGAAAATGGCCTTGCACAGGAGATGGCACTGTCAGTGGCTGTGTATTAATGACAGTGTAATTGCTGTCCTGGCCCTGTGAAATGAGGCTGGTTTGTATCCAAAAGCAACATTTTTCTCCGTTTTTAAGAAATTTCTCTCATCACTACAGTTGGGGCTTCTGTGGATCCTGCTGGAGTCACCATGATGGATTCCATAAAAATTTATGGCAAAACCAAAGAGCAGTTTGGCTGGCCTGACGAGCCCCCCGAGGACTTCCCGTCCGCTTCCGTGAGCAATGTCTGTCCCCCAAACCTCAACCAAGGGAATGGCACTGGGGACACGGAGTCAGCTGCCCCTGCTGCTGCCAGTGGGACTGTCCTGGAGAGGTATTTCCACAGTCTTTCTTTTATTTCTCCTTGGAAATGGGTCGTTGTTATGGTGGGCACTCGGGTGCACTTGTGTGCTTTTCCTAAGTGAGAGAACTGGAGGGAATTAGTGATTTGTTCTCACTGCCTTACAAAGCAATGACTGAAAACAGTGATTATCTTGGTAGGAGGGTTTGTGGTGGCTCTTGGTTGATCTGGTGCAGTAGATGGGTAGATCTGTGTGCATGCTTGTGCTGCTAGTTCACGTTTCAGCAGTCTCGAGGAGCTCAGAGCAATTTCTGCTGCCTTGGTACACTCTCTCATTTCAAGCTGGCTCTTTTTCATTCTCTAGAACTCACAAAGGTCAGGCCTCTCTGAAATTAAGCTCAATTTTGAGGCGGGCTTTGTGTGTGACCCTGCTTTAGGCTCGTGGCTCCCACCAACTTGCCCTGTAGCCCACGTGCCTCAGGCTGAACTGTTGTGCTGGGGAAAGTGTTTGGTTTTCCCCCATATCCCTGCTGAGAGCCAAACCCCAAGGGTGACCTGGACATAAACTTAGTGAACAAATAGAACTTGTGTTCTTTCTTCTGTCCACACTGTGTTTTTCTTTGCGCTCATACAGTCTGTATCATAAGGGTTGTAGAAAGCAGCAAGGACGGGAGAGAAGCAGCTCAAAGAGGAACTGGTACTGCTGAAAAATGAGCATTTTAAAGGATATATACACTGCTCAACTGTGAGGAAGTGGTGGTTAAGTTTGTCTGACTGAAATTCTCAGGTAAAGGGTCAGGGTTTGAAGTGCCAGTTAGGCCCAGTTGAGGGACCTGTTCAGCCATCCTTTGTCTTAATAGTGCATGGGATTTTTTCCTGTGTTTATTTTCCCTTTCCTTCCCTCCTCTGCTGTGACATCCCCACAAGATGTCCCTCTCGGCACAGACATGCTCTCTGGTTTTCCAGAGCAGTGGGATTATATTCTAAAAATTCAGATTAAAAAAATTATTCTTCCTATTTGGTGTTACCTTATAAAGAGCCCCTGGAGTAGGAACAGCTAATGGCAGGCAGGAGGAAGCTTGTCTACCAAAGTGTGGTGTCTGCACTCGAATTTAAGCCTGGGTGGTGCTTTAAGTGGTGCTTGGCTTCTCTGTGTGAGGTGACCTGGCTCCTCTCTGTCTTGTGCTGCCCAGGTAGAAAGACCCCGCTTAGACTGATGCTCCCCTGGCTTCCCGATTTCCCCATTTAATTTGCCTTTTGCTTAGAATGTGTTCTAGGGAGTTTTTCTGTGAGCTTTACACATTTTTTTTTTTCCTTTTTCTTTGCTCCCCCAAAGTTCTGACACTGAGTCCCTAACTACCCTGGACCGGTTAGTATGGCATCCTTTTCTCTGCACGAATGAGTGTGTGTCAGAGAGACAGAACACATGGTGTGGCTTTTGGTGACTGGGGTTTTTTTGTTTTCCAAGTGACATTTGCTTCTTTACATTCTGGTCATTGCATGGCAGATGGTTTAGCAAATGTAAAGATGAGGTGGTTTGCAGATTTTTGCTGTACACAGCGTAACTGTTGCTTGTTTGACAGACTCCTCTCTGCTTTGTTCCTTCCTCGCGCCTTCTTATCCCACTTCTATTCCCTCCAAGCTTTATGAGGGTGGCTGTGGGGAGGGGGGTATTATTTACCACCACCAGACCAGACAATTGTTCCTTCTGCCTCATATCCAGTCCTGCAGTGTTATTTCTCCCCTTAATGCTCTCTCTTCCCTGCTTTTTCTTGTATCTTCCTGCTCCTTCTGGTGTGTCAGGTGGCATTTCAGGTAGCTCTACCTGGGGGCATGGAGTGCTGCTGCAGGGACTTTGCTGCCACTTGTAAATCAGGTTGTCCCTCGGGACGAGTGTTTTCCCAGCCTGCCTTCCCACTGTCCAGACCCTGAACCTCAGCATCCCTCCTCACTTGGGGTCACACCCAGTGCTCCGAGTTAATTTCCCTCCGGAATATTTTGTGCTGAAACTCCAAATTGGAAAGAGCAACCTGTGTGAAAATAGCAAGCGAGTAGAATGTTGCTCCCTAGCAAAGTCGGTTCCGCTTTTTCCCATGTGTCATAGCCAGCCTTGATCTGCAGTCATCTGTACGTCTGGGGGCCATGGTGAATTGGGACTGTCAAGACAATCCAAGTTATCCCTGCTGCAGGCTGCGTAAGGAAATGTTTTATCCTCTTTGAGAGAGAAAAGCCCCTGTCTTTCAGCTGTGGATTATTAAAGCAGTCCTAAGTTTGTCTGTGAGCGTGAGCCAGGTTTAACTCTGGTCTGTAACACAATGAAATGATATGCATGGTGCCTGTGGCAGGTTTTATCATGCTTTGATTTTGTACTTGGCATTCGTTAGCTGTCTCTGAGCTACTCATGACTGTAGCCCGCATAAAGCAAAGTGCTAAGGAGAGAGAAGGGTTGCTGTACTCAAGCCTGCTTTCCTCTCTCCCTCCAGGCTAGTAGTGAGTTCTTTAGAAGCGCTGGAAAGCTGCTTTGCTGTGGGACCAGTCAACGAGAAGGCAAGTAACTTTCTGAATACATTCCTGAGCTTTGGAGCTGGGGGAGGAGGGGCGAGCTCAGCACTACCTCCTGCAGCCCCGGGGGCCTGATAGGAGCAGAGCCGCATCCCTTTTGCTCAGAGCACTGATCTGAAAGTTGCCTTAGCCAAAAGCATTTGAAACTAGTTTAGAATGACAATTGGCATTTGCATTTAGCGCTGGTGGGCTTTTTGTGCTGCCGGAGTGACCTCGTTTACAGAAACAGCAGGGTAGGAGCCCATAAATCTCAAAAGGACTTTTCTTATGTAGACATGTGAAATGTTCCCTAAATGTCAAATAGTAAGTTGGGGGAGGCTATCAAAAGGGTATCGAGGGGAGGGAGCTGCAGGTACACTGAGTGATGGGGTTTGTTTGTTCTCAGGAGAAGAATAAGATTGCAGCTCAGGAGCTGGCTACTGTGCTGCTGTCCATGCCAGCCCCTTCCAGCGTGCAGCAGCAGACCAAGAGCCTCCTGGCCAGCTTGCACACCAGCCGTTCAGCCTACCACAACCACAAGGTACTGCCCAGGGCATGGGGATTTGGGGGCTCCTGGAACCTGCCAGGTCATGGCTGAGGTGCAGCACAGCCCTAGAGAGCCCTTCCTCCATGCAGCACAAACCTCCTGCCTCATCTCCCTTTAGCTCCTGCTGCCTGCCCTGCTGGCTTTTGTGTTTCACCAGAGTTGTGTGATTCTGTGACCTTCTAGGGTTAGTTGTCCTTCCTTAGATGACAAGTGCCGGATTTCCCCAGGATCTGCCCCATGGTTGTACTTGAGCTGCTTTCTCGTGCTGCAGTCAGTTGTTTTTCTTTGCCTGTGTTATCTTTCACTCTACAGGATCAAGCATTGCTAAGCAAAGCCATTCAGTATTTGACTTCCTCGACCAAAGAAGGAAAGGACCTTGATCCCGAGGTGTTCCAGAGGCTGGTCATCACTGCTCGATCCATTGCTATTATGAGACCCAACAATCTGGTCCACTACACAGAATCAAAGTTGCCACAGCTGGAAACAGGTAGATAAGTCTGTCATTTTCTCTAAGTTTCTGTTGTGGTAATTGAAGCTGTGCTGGGGTGTCAGGTTCAGAGTGATGGGGACTGTATTTGACATGTTTGGTAGGTGTGTGATATCCTGGTGGTGAGAACATCAAAGCCTCTGAAAAAAGCCATTTCAAATAAACTTGATGTTACCCTCATTAAGGCTTTCCCCTCCACATTTCTGAGAGGTGTTTTTTAATCTGTGCAGAGAGTGAAGAAGGGCAGGAGGCCCAGAAACATGCAGAAGGAGAGGGCTGCACCTTCATTACCCAGCTGGTGAACCACTTCTGGAAGCTCCATGCATCAAAACCCAAAAACGCCTTCCTGGCCCCTGCCTGCCTGCCAGGTGGGAGAGCTCCTCCTTTGCTATTGTCAAGCCTGTGGCTTCTGAAGGGGCCTGTTTTAAGATTGTAAGCAGAGAAAATGACTTGTTCAATGCTAGTGGTGCACTGAGGGCTTTGTGACGTGGAGCTGCAAATTCTGCTCCAAAGCTTTTGTTCAGGGGGACGTGCAGTGTGCCAGGAAAAAGGGACTGATGATTGATTTACCCACATTTGGCATCATGGGTGGTGGTAGAGGATTTTCAGTGGTGCTGGTATATGGAGTTCGCAATATTCCATCAGACAGACAAGGCTGGCTCAGTCTGGATTGAAAATCAATATATTTGTGCTGTTAACATTGTGCCTTGAAGTCTGCGAACAAAAGATGCTTCCTGCAGTGCCTCACTCTGTGCTGAAATGCAGAGAGAGCTGATTCCAGTCCTGCTTTTATTCCTCTTAGGTCTCACTCACGTTGAAGCCACAGTCAATGCTTTGGTGGATATTATCCATGGATACTGCACGTGTGAGCTGGACTGCATCCATACAGCATCCAAGATCTACATGCAGATGTTACTTTGCCCAGTATGTCATCTTGTTCTGTTCTGTAATTGCACCAGGGGAGGTTTAGGTTGGACATCAGGAAAAATTCCTTCATGGAAAGGATTGTCCAGCCTGCCACAGGCTGCCCAGAGCAGTGCTTGAGTCTCCACCCCTGGAGAGATTTAAAAGTGTAGATGTGGCACTTGGGGACATGGGTTAGGGGGATTGGCAGTGTTGGGTTTATGGTTGGACTTGATCTCAGAGGGCTTTTCCAACCTAAATGTTGCTATGATTCTATAATGTGAAAAGAATTCAATGTGGGTAGAATGCGAATACATAGTACAGACACAAAATAGAGCCAAAAACAGCCAGCCAGAACTGAATCAAGGAGAATTCTCTCTCCTTGTGTTCCAGTAATGTTTGCCATGGGCTGCATGTGGAATTACAAGTGTTGCTTTGTGGCTCCTGAGGGAAACAGGGAGCTGAGGCAGTGACTTGTGTCCTACATGAGCCATGACCAACGACAGTCACGAGTGTATTTTTAGCCATCTTTCCAAATGCTATGAATAAGGACTGAGAGCTTCAGGAGTGTAATGATGAACTGTTAACCCTGCAGGACCCAGCAGTGAGCTTTTCCTGCAAGCAAGCTTTGATCAGGGTGCTGAGACCGCGGAACAAGCGGAGACACGTGACCCTGCCGTCGTCCCCTCGCAGCAACACTCCCATGGGTATGCCAGGGCATCCCTCTGCCTTCAGACCAGCATGGCCTTCTTGAGTGGTCAGAAGGGACAAGAAAATAAAGTAGTCTTGTTATAAATCAGGACTTAAAATGGCTATAATCGGCCTTTTTCCTTTCTTTTGCTCTCCCTTGCCCCCTAAACCCCTTTTAAAATTTTTATTTAATAATCTCCCACCTTTTCGTTGATATTTTGGGATTCAAAGAGGAGATCTCTCTGAGATACTCCCCTTCAGTGACAGGAAAATCTGATCATTTTATCTAGAGAGTAGTAACCTAGAGTTAGTATTTCTGTGCATGGTTTCAGGGTCTAATAAGTCAGTCAAAGGTGTGTGCAGATCAAAATTAGAGTGTCAGAGCTCCATCCAAGAGAGGCTTCTTAGTATTGAAGCAAATTCTAGGTGTCAGGGAGTCTCTTGGTAACTGGGGGTAGTTTCGGTTTTTCCCAGCATTAACTGCCTTGTTTGGGATGGGGTGAGGAGCTGTGCATTCATGAACTCATGTTCTGCCACTCAGGAGATAAGGATGATGATGATGATGATGATGCAGAGGACAAGCTGCAGAGCTCTGGGATAGCAAATGGAGAGCACATCCGACAGGAGAGCCAGGAGCAGAGCGAGGTGGATCACGGGGACTTTGAGATGGTGGTGAGTCCAGAGCTCCTTCTTGGAGCCTTTGAAGTGTGCTGGGACTTGAGTTAAATTTAGTTCTGATGAACCTGCTTGTAGTGCTCCGTTACTGGTGGTGGTCTGGGGAAAGCTCTCACTGTGTTTCCTCTCCACAGTCCGAGTCCATGGTTCTGGAGACTTCTGAGAATGTGAATAATGGGAACCCTTCTCCTCTGGAGGCTCTCCTGGCTGGAGCAGAGGGCTTCCCTCCGATGCTGGATATCCCTCCAGATGCAGATGATGAGACAATGGTGGAATTGGCTATTGCCCTGAGCCTGCAACAAGATCAGCAAGGTCAGATGTGGGCACTGTTGGCAGGCAAAAGGGGGATGGAATCTGAGGAAACTGGGAAAGAAATGAAGCAAACCTGTTGGTGTCACCACCGTGAACCAAAGACAGCAGAACCATGAAATGTACAGAAAATGCCAGAGTTAACTTAATTCTCTCAAAGAAAGATGCTCATAACTTGTTCTCTGCTTGCAGGGAGCAGCAGCAGTGCCCTTGGACTGCAGAGCTTAGGACTGTCTGGCCAAGCTCCCAGCTCCTCCTCGCTGGATGCCGGAACACTCTCAGACACGACGGCATCAGGTAACTGTTCACTGCAAGGAATCAGCTTTTTCAGATTTTGACCTAAATAATGCCTTAAATTTGGTTTGCAAATATGGTTTGGAAGAGCCAATTATTACTATTGGTTTCTTGTATTTATGAGAGTGTACTTACAGCTTTTCCCTGCTTTGATGGACTCTCACTGTAGACTTCTGAGGAAGTTATTTCCTCTCTTTAAACTAAAGCAGACAAAACAAAGCATGTGCTGTGTTTCCCTTACATTTATAAACAACCAGACACTGTTACTTAAGTAACTGTGCATGCCTGTGTGTTTGACGAGAAGGTTTCCTCTCGGGATATCTCCCCTCCACTGCTTTCAGCAGCCTTAATTGTCCTGCTGCTCACCCCCAAGCTCCCTTTCTGTTTGTAGCTGACCCCAAACCCAAAGCCCAATTCCCCCGGCCTTTCCCTCGTGGCGTGAGCGTCATTTGCAGTTGTTCCCAGGCAGTGTTTTTACTTGTAACAGCTCTCTTTATTCTCTTAGCTCCAGCATCCGACGACGAGGGCAGCACAGCAGCCACAGACGGCTCGACGCTGCGGACGTCGCCTGCGGAGCACGGCGGCAGCGTGGGCTCGGAGAGCGGTGGCAGCGCCGTGGACTCGGTGGCTGGGGAGCACAGCGGTGAGTGAGTCCTGCTGCACCCCTGCTGCACCCCCTGCTCCCTCCCTGCTGCACCCCCTGCTTCACCCTTGTTGCACCCTGCTGCCTTTCTGCTGCACTCATGTTGCACCCTGCTCCCTTCCTGCTGCACCCCCTGCTGCACTCCCTGCTCCCTCCCTGCTGCACTCTCTGCTCCCTCCCTGCTGCCACAGCCTTGCCCACCATGGAAGCATCTGGGTGATCCCTGGCACGGAGGAAATCACAGTTCCCAGTGGCTGCTGCCATCCATCATTTCGTGGGTTCTGCCCCAGTGCCCACAGATGGAATATTGGCTGCTTTTTGTGGTTGTCTGGAAGTGTGTGATCTGCAGCAGGTTTTGCTGGGCTGTAATAACAGAATCATGGTATCCCAGAATGGTTTGGCTTGGAAGGGACTGTAAAGATCATCCTGTACCAACCCCAAGGCAGGGACAGCTTCCACTATCCCAGATTGCTCTAAGCCCCGTCCAACCTGGCCTTGGACACTTCCAGGGATTCAGGGGCAGCCACAGCTTCTCTGGGCACCCTGTGCCAGGGCTTCATCACTCTCTGAGTAAAGAATTTCTTCCTAATACCCCATCTAACCCTGCCCTCGTTCAGCTTAAAGCCACTGCCCCTGGTCCTGTCACTGTCTCCCCATATAACAAGTCCCTTTCCCTCCTCTTCATAAGTACCCAGTACTCTTTAAGGTACTGGGAGGCCACAGCAAGATCTCCCCAGAGCCTTTGCCTCTCAGAATGCCTAGAACAAGACTGAGAGAATTCACTGTGCTGCTGGGTAAGTCTGGATGAGATAGGATCAATTCCTCCCTTTTTAGTTTGGGACTGATACCCAGGTAAAATAATCACAGAGTCTTACTAAAAAAATGGTCTGCACTGCCCATCCAAGCCTTGTCTGACTCAGTTTGAATGACTTCTGTGGGATCAGTTCAGTTTGGGCCACAAAGATGAGGCTGGCAAATAAAAGATTTCTACAGATGTATCTTCAACCTCTCTTGTAGCTTTAAGAAGAGAACCAAAGCCAGCATCTCCTTAGAACCACGATTCCAAAGTACAGCTCAGCTGTGCTGGTGGATACAAAGCAGGCAAGGTGTTTGTTGAGTTGTACTGACGTTGTCTTTCCCTGTTTTCCTTTGCTTTCCCAGTGTCTGGCCGGAGCAGTGCCTACGGGGACACCACAGCCGAAGGCCACCCAGCGGGGCCAGGCAGCGTCAGCTCCAGCACGGGAGCCATCAGCACCACCACGGGCCAGCAGGAGGGAGAGGGCTCCGAGGGGGAAGGGGAGGCAGAGGGGGACGTGCACACCAGCAACAGGCAAGAGGCTTTGTTTCCTCTTCGGGAATAACACTGGTGCTCTGGGGGGTGTTTGCAGAGGAGGGGCTGTGGCTGCTGGAATTCCCAGAGCGCGATTTGCGACTGCTGGGTAACGAAAGTGGAAAGTCAGAAACACAGACCGGAGCAAACTGCCATTGCGTAATCATGGAATATCCTGAGCTGGAAGGCACCCACAGGGATCATCCAGTCCAACTCCTGGCCCTGTACAGACACCCCAACAGTCCCACCCTGTGCATCCCTGGGAGCAGTGTCCAAACGCTCCTGGAGCTCTGGCAGCCTCAGGGCCATGCCCATTCCCTGGGGAGCCTGGGCAGTGTACCCTTTGTGCAATCATCATGTGATGTGATAAACACACCCAGTGTGTGTCCCACGAAACTGCTGCCTCTAGGAAGTGATGAAAAAATCCTGCATGAGTCTAGTTAACACAGAATCACTGAAATCTTGGGAGCCTGTGGAAATCACTGTTAGGACAAAAGCGTGTGCAAGTGTCCTTTGGGAACACGGGCAGTTTTTCATTCTGTGGGAGCAGGTGTTCAGTCCCTTCTCCAGTGCAGTGTGGAGCTGATTTGCAAGATGCTTCCATGCAGTTGCAGTCTCCAGGTGGCCAGGCCTGGGTAGTGTGGCTTCATTGTCAGAGGTGTTCTGCATCTTTGGCATCACTTCCCTGAGAAGTCTGAGCGAGCCCTCTCCTCCCTGGGAGGATTTGATGATTTAGGGTTTCTGGGGCAGATTGCAGTGCTCCGTTGGGGATCCTGCTGGGTGCGATGTGTTCTGTGGTGTGTCTGACTGCTGGCTCTGAACCCCCAGGCTGCACATGGTCCGGCTGATGCTGCTGGAGAGGCTGCTGCAGAATTTACCCCAGCTGAGGAACGTGGGAGGGGTCCGGGCCATCCCCTACATGCAGGTGAGTGAGGAAGGCTTAGAGTTAAGCCCTAATCAAAGGGTTCAGTCACTGGTTTCTATTTGCATGTGCTTTTCTCTTCCTTCCCAGTCACACCATGAGTCCATCTGTTGCTCAGCATTCCTTATCCACAGATTTTTGCTGGACTTGTGCCCTTTCTCAGTGTGACTTCACAGCTGATTGAGGAGCCTGAGGGCTGCAATCCTTGAGCTCCAATGTGTTTGGGAAGGTCTTTTGGGTTTATTCTGAATGTTCATATGAGGGTGTGAGGCACAGGCTGGATTTGGGAAAGAACACAGATAAATCAAGATAAAATCTGTGCTGTTTTGTGAAAGATAATTATTTATCATGAAAACATGGAACCTGCTCTCTAATAATTCTCTGACTGCTCTTCCCAGGTTATTCTGATGCTCACAACAGATCTAGATGGAGATGATGAGAAAGACAAGGGAGCTTTGGATAACCTCTTGTCCCAGCTGATTGCAGAGCTGGGCATGGACAAAAAGGTAAAGTGCAGTGTGGGCTTATGCAGTAGGCTCTGAATTGCTCCTTCTAGACAGGGCTTCTTTCCATGGAGGAATTAAATACTTGGGAGTCACAGAAACATTGCTGTGTGGATGTGTTCAGGCAGTTTATTCCTCTTACTTCCCTTCACATAAGGTAGAAAATGACATGAGTGGAACTCCCACTGTTTGCTGGGTCTGGCATCCCCAAGTGAGCATGAAAATTTGTTTTGCTGGAATTAAACTCTGAGAACAGCCATGATCAGTAAATGCATGATTGACATATGTAGCTTTTCATTTGTGTGGGACTGTTCCCTGGCAGCCAGGCCACTGCCTACCCTTCTACTGAGACATTTGTGCTGCTTTTTTAGTCTTATTGCTTGAGCTTAAATTAGAAATGCTTCCTGAGGATCAGAGCACTGAACTTGAGAGGCCTGGGACACTGCTCAGCTCTGGGATTTAACAAGCAGGATGTGTCTTCTCTTGCAGGATGTGTCCAAGAAAAATGAGCGCTCCCCTGTGAATGAGGTGCACTTGGTGGTGATGAGGCTGCTCAGTGTGTTCATGTCCAGAACCAAGTCAGGGTCCAAGACTTCCATTTGTGAGGTACGTTCTCCAAATTGCTTTGTCAGGGGGTGATTTTCTCCCCCTCTGCTCAGCTTTCATGAGACCCCACCTGGAGCACTGCACACAGTTCTGGTGTTCCCAGCATGAGAACACGTGGAACTGTTGGAGCAAGTGCAGAGGAGGCCACGGAGTTGCTCAGGGGACTGGAGCACCTCTCCTATGGAGCCAGGCTGGGAGAGTTGGGAATGTTCAGCCTGCACAAGGTTGTGTGGATGCCTCAGAGCATCTTCCATGGTCTGAAGGGGCTGCAGGGAAGCCAGAGAGGGACTGTTCATCAGGAACTGGAGTGACAGGACAAGGGGGAATGGGTCAGACTGGAAGAGGGGAAATTTAGGTCAGATATTGGGAAGAAATTTCTCCCTGTGAGGGTGGAGATTGCCCTGAGGAGCTGTGGCTGCCCCATCCCTGGAAGTGTCCAAGGCCAGGTTGGACAGGGCTTGGAGCACCCTGGGACAATGGAAGGTGTCCCTGCCCATGGCAGGGGGGTGGAATGGGATGGGGTTTAAGGTCCCTTCCCACCCAAACCATTCTGGGATTCCGTGATGTGCTTGGGGGACTTCTGTTCATCAAAGAGGATCTAAAAGCTGCTAACTGAAATAACAGGTGTAAAACTGAGAAATCCTAGAGAGGGCTTTGGAAAAATTTATAGGGAGCCTGTAATGTTACCTGACTCTTGTGGAAAAAGAGTTTTGAAACTGGCACTGGAGGAAGCGGCCGTGTAAAGACAAGTGGGTGCTCTTGTTTTGTGCACGGTTTCAGACTGAGCTCAGGGCAGCACATTAATGATGTTACTTAAAACGGTCTGGCAGATTTTTCCC
Organism: Aleadryas rufinucha; assembly: GCA_013397815.1. NCBI lineage: Eukaryota > Metazoa > Chordata > Aves > Passeriformes > Aleadryas > Aleadryas rufinucha. The sequence goes on along the minus strand of VZTH01006773.1, from coordinate 48,523 downwards.
TTGCATCTTCCCAGTGCTGAAGGGGTTAAAGAGGATTTGTAATGTGATTATTGGAAAGCAATATGCTGCTGTGTCAACGTAAAAGTCGCTAAGAGGATTCCTTAGATATTTGTTGCTAAAAGGTACAGTAATAAGGCATAAAAAGCAGTATGTGTGGTGGGAAGGAGATTAATAAAAAAGCATAGAGGTTAAAAAATTTAGTCTGAACTGCATCAAATTTTAATGAGCTTATGAGCTGTGGGGTTTGTTTGGATTTACAGGGCTGCTTTAATAGTTTTATTTACAGTAGCTTTTTCTCCAGCTTTTGTTATTCACTTGAGCTTCCCACAGAAATCAAAGCTCCTCGTCTTGCAGAATGCAGGTGGAGCAATACCTGGGTGGAGCAGATCCTGTGAGCGGCAGCTGCAACAGGGACTCTTTCTCTACCAGGATTCACACCCAGCTGGCCAAATCCCAGATAAACAAATAGAAATCCCAACTTAAAAAAAAAAAAAAAAAAAA
>VZTH01006773.1:225-48014 GCA_013397815.1 Aleadryas rufinucha | reverse complement strand
AAAAAAAAAAAAGAAGGGGGGGAAAAAGGAAGGGAAGAAAGCCCTAGTCGTCTAATCCATAGCAGAGTGGCCTCTGGCACATGTGTCGAGGGGAGATTAGACTTAAGAGGAGATTTTATTTGTTTTCCTTTACTAAGCACTTGTTCAAAAGAGTCTCTGTAAATATTTGAGTTGCTTTTCATAAACACAAAAAAACCCCCAAAAAACCCCAACCTCAAACAAACCCCAAACTTAAAAGCTGCCTGCAAAGTTTCATCCAAACCTGCTCTCTTGCCCACCCTGTCAGCAGGTGCTCAGGGCTGCCCCAGCTCTCCCACTGCAGCTCCCCAGGTGTGTTCCTGACCTACCTCCTTCCCTCTGTTCCAGGCTTCCTCCCTGATCTCCAGTGCCACGGCAGCTGCCTTGCTGAGCTCTGGTGCTGTTGATTACTGTCTGCACGTGCTCAAGTCCCTGCTGGAGTACTGGAAGAGCCAGCAGAATGACGAGGAGCCTGTGGCCACCAGCCAGCTCCTGAAGCCTCACACCACTTCCTCTCCCCCTGACATGAGCCCCTTTTTCCTCCGCCAGTACGTGAAGGTGAGTCCTGCCCTGTGCTGGGAGCTGAGCAGGGTCTGCACTGAAAGGAGGCTTCACAGAGCTGGCAAAACCAGCCCTGCACAGCGAGTTTGCCCTTAGCAGAGCAACCAAAATCCAACTTTTAGCACAAAGTTACAACTGGGAGTGCTCCGAGTTCTCACAGGGCAGCCCAGCTCACTGCATCCCTCAGTGCACTCCTACCCCAGAAGTTCTGTGGAGCTGCTGTCACTGTCCCTGGGGGATTTGTTAATTATCCTGAAGGGAAGCTGATCCAGCCCGTGACTCCTTGTGCTTGGCAGGCAGAATTCCTGAACTTAGCGAGGCAAGGAAGCGGAGCAGTGGATGGGGATTTCCACAGTAATTCCCAGGCTTGTTCCACCACTGTGGTGCCTTCATGCCATGGTTCGGTGTTTGTACAGATGCAGTGCAAAAAGCCTCATTAAATGTAAGAATGTCTCCTAAGCTGAAAGCTCCTAAGTTGAAATGCTTTATTACTCCAGATTGGCTTAGCTGCCATCTAGTTCAAGGCCTTGTGCAGGTTTTTATTCATCATTTGGGAGCATTCTTTGGGCTGCAGAAATCCCTTGTTTTTAGAAAATCAGCAAAAGCACCCTACCAGTCATTGTGACACCACACTGGGTGTGCTCAGAGCCGGAGCCTGAGGGATTTCTCTTGCTTCCAGGGTCATGCTGCAGATGTTTTCGAGGCCTACACTCAGCTCCTGACAGAGATGGTGCTGCGCCTGCCCTACCAGATCAAGAAGATTGCAGACACAAACTCCCGCATCCCCCCGCCCATCTTTGATCACTCCTGGTTCTACTTTTTGTCTGAGGTAAGCAAGAACATGTTACACCTGCAGATTTCCACAAGAAAACTCGAGTAATGATTTCTTTCATGGGAGAGATGAGCTTTTGCAGAGCTGATCTCAGCTCCGTCTTGTATTTTTAATCCCCTTGAAAGAAGGTGAACTCTTGGCTTTGTGTTGTTCCTGTTGAACAGGAATCTGTAGGAAAACATACATGAAAAATAAGGTTGCTGTTATTTCTTGGAACTCAGTGGTTGCTGCCACAAAGCTTAGAGAGAAAACCTGCTGTGAGATGGAAAAATGTAACATCGTGCTCAGCTGTTGGTACTTGAGCCTTAAAAAAGAAATCAGGAAGATATTTGGAGTTTGTCTTCTCAGTTTGCTTCCTACTTTGCATAACAAGTTATCTTATATTTACACAAGTATGAGATAGGATTTCTTAATTAGCCTTGGTTGGTTGTTTATTTGAGGTTGGAGATGACAAGAGATGGTTTTCAGCAGTGGTTTCAGGATGCTGCAGTGTTGCTGTGCAGTGTTTCTTCTGCCTGGGACTTACAGTACCTTAAAGCTGGGTGAACGCATCTCCCATTTCTTTTCTTTTTGGAAGAAAACATACTTTTTTGCTGGCCAGTGTGCCCCTGGTGAGCTCATGCTGCCCTGGCTTCTCTCTGCAGTACCTGATGATCCAGCAGACGCCGTTCGTGCGCCGCCAGGTGCGCAAACTGTTGCTGTTCATCTGCGGCTCCAAGGACAAGTACCGGCAGCTGCGGGACCTGCACACGCTGGACTCGCACGTGCGGGGCATCAAAAAGCTGCTGGAGGAACAGGGCATCTTCCTGAGGGCCAGCGTGGTCACAGCCAGCTCGGGCTCTGCCCTGCAGTACGACACCCTGATCTCCCTGGTAAGGGGAGGGCTGCAGGAGCAGGGAAAGGGCCTTGGAGTGGCATTGGGGTGCCAGGAATGCTGATGTGCTGTTTGATCCCGTCCCTTTGTGCCCGCAGATGGAACATTTAAAGGCTTGTGCAGAGATTGCCACGCAGAGAACAGTGAACTGGCAGAAATTCTGCATCAAGGATGACTGTGAGTTCTGTCTCTGCAGGGTTTGGGAGAGTAGTGGGGTCGTAGCTCGGATGGGGAAGCTCAGCAGAGAAGGGGACACACAGCTGAGAGTCTTGATAGGACTGAACTGTTTCCAGTACTAATTATCCCAGTGCCCTAATTGCATCTGGGCCTTGGCTAAGGAGCAAAATATGGTGTAATGGATAACTTAGAGGAACAGGAGATCTGCGTTCTCTTGCTTGTGCTGCCGTTGTCCCAGACAGTAATTTGGGATGAGCCACTTTCCCTGGTATACCCCAATGTTAGGCTTCTGTGGTGCAGGGACAGGACGGTTCTGGGAGTTTGGTCCTCGTGTACAAAGGCTTTTTGGTTTAGGTTGGGGTTTTGGTTTTGGTTTTGTTTTTTCACACAGGCTTTAATGTCATGGAGCTGTGTCAGGGCAGGATTAGGTTGGATATCAGGGAAAGGTTCTTCCCCCAGAGGGTGCTGGGCACTGCCCAGGCTCCCCAGGGAATGGGCACGGCCCGAGGCTGCCAGAGCTCCAGGAGCGTTTGGACACCGCTCCCAGGGATACCCAGGGTGGGATTGTTGGGGTGTCTGTACAGAACTAGGGGTTGGATTTGATCCTTGTGGGCCCTTTCCAGCTCAGGATATTCCATGATTCTGTGATTGAAACATTTTCTCCTTCCCTCGGCAGCGGTTCTCTATTTCCTGCTCCAAGTCAGCTTCCTGGTAGACGAAGGAGTGTCCCCAGTTCTCCTGCAGCTGTTGTCTTGTGCTCTGTGTGGCAGCAAAGTGCTGTCTGTGGCTTCATCCTCTGGATCTTCGAGCACCTCGTCCACCTCTGCCCCTGCAGCATCAGGCTCTGGGCAGGCGGCAGCGCAGAGCAAATCCTCCACCAAAAAGAGCAAGAAAGAGGAAAAGGAAAAGGAGCGAGAGGGTGAGGGGCAGCTGGGCCCTGTCCTGTGGTTTTAGGGAGCAAGTCTGCTCGTCACAGCCTTTCTTACTCTGTTTAGAAAGAACTGGGTGATAAATCCCACTGCTGGGGAAGGGTCAAGGCTCGTGGCAAGGGCACCCACAGCCACAGTTAGGAGAGAGGAGCAGTTTCCTATGTGTGGATGGGACTAAGGTGAAGCCTTAGGTGGGGACTAAGGTGAAGTCCTGTGGTGTGTCCTAAGAGTTGGGCTGAAGTTACATGCTGAGGACATCCCAAACCCACTGTGTTTATTGTCTTGAGTGTGTTTGAAGTTGTCTAATGATGTTACCTAACCTAGTGATGAAGCAGCTTCCACTTAACTTGCCTGTCCTGGGTTGTAGGAGGCTGAAATGCTCACGAGGATTAAAACAAATCCTGGGGATGCACACCCAGTTAGATTGTGTTCAGACTTGTTTCCCCTGGCTGCCTTGGAAGATCTGCTGGAGCCAGAGCTGCTGCTTAATGAATATCCACAGTCCTGGGAAAGTAATTAAGCTTCCCTATAAAAGTCACGGGCATAAATTCTCTCTTGGCTTTTCTTCAAGGAACCGCTTTGGCTTTCACCATCAGATGGTTCTCTGTGAGTCTTTTCAGTGCCTCATGGTCAATCCTTTTCCTTTTACCAGGATGTGTAGCACGTTTCTCACATCCTCACTGGCAAGTTTTCCAGCAGTTTTTTTCCTGTTAGTCAGGAGTACTAAGGTTATATTTCTGAAAAAGACGGGAATGTTGAACTTACATTGTCATTTGTCCCTATAATCCTGGCTCTGTGATCTGTGAAATCTGTGATCTGTTAGTGGCCTGCTTATGAGATGCTGCATTTATCTTCTCCCTAAAGCCTTCCCTGTGTCCCTAGGTGAGGGTTCAGGCAGTCAGGAGGACCAGCTGTGCACGGCCCTGGTGAACCAGCTGAACAAGTTTGCTGACAAGGAGACCCTCATCCAGTTCCTGCGCTGCTTCCTGCTGGAATCCAACTCCTCCTCAGTGAGGTGGCAGGCCCACTGCCTGGCCCTGCACATCTACAGGTGAGCTGGGCAGCCTGGCCTTGGCCTTGGGCCTGCCCTGGGGCTGGATCAGTGCCAGAGCCCCTCTCCCAAAGGACACTGGAGCCTGCAGGTGTTGCCCCCCCTGGAATTGCCCTCACTGGTTTGCAGCATCTGGGGTGGAGGTAGAAGTTGTGACTTAGCCATGATCAATCTCAGTTGTCACCTGCAAGGAGCATTTTATTTGTGTCTGCACAAACTGACTCCTGACATGAGTAGGAGCAGGGGGTTGTGAGCAAAGTGAATTTCTGGGACACATCCAGACTCACACTGTGAAAAGTTGGGAGTTGTGTTGGGAAAGGAGCACTTCACGGGGCTGGACTCCTTCAGAGCTCTGTTCAGTTGTTGCAGGACAGCTGCTTTCGTTTTGTAGTGCTGGAAGACAGCTGGGTTCAAGGAATGGTGGGATTTAGCTCTGTGAACTCTGCAGGATGATGATTTCCGTGTTTGGTGAACTGGAGCTTATGTTCTCCTTCTGCACAAGACCTGTGCCATCTTCAGGAGCCTGACTGTCTGTAATCCACTCAACAGGAACTCCAACAAGTCTCAGCAGGAATTACTGCTGGATCTCATGTGGTCCATCTGGCCAGAACTGCCAGCCTATGGAAGAAAGGCTGCCCAGTTTGTAGATCTCCTGGGATACTTCTCCCTGAAAACACAGCAGACTGAGAAAAAGGTACAGTGGCATTCCAGAAGGGAGGTACAGCATCCCAGGTGCTCATTTATGATACAGCTGGGACAGATTTTCTGTCAGAAGAGCTTCTGGGGGAAATTTTTTGTGTTCCTAGAACTTTAATGTTAAAAAAAAAGCAGGATCCTTTAAAAATTTGGAAGTGGGGATTTTTGTTTTACTGTTTTAGGAGTAAAATTATCCTGGTGAGTTTTTTATTTATTGAGAAAAATTAGAGAGGAATATGGGACAACAATAAGGGGGAAGAGATACCAGAGAAGGAGACGAAAGTGACAAAAGAGGATTTCTAAGACTTCTTTCCCACAGGAGGCTTTTGTGGATCTGGCAGCTCCAGTTTACAGATTTTTGATATTGCAACTCTTAGAAATCTTTTGTAACCACGATTTTTGATCAAAGGAAGTGGTGGCCTATTTTAGGGGATCAGTGGGATTGAGAACAAATAATTTAGAGCCATTGATACTTGCCATGAGTATGGTTAAAGAGTGGGGAACGCTGTACAAATCTTGGCAGGCATTTGCAGTGATTGACTGACAAACAGCACCACTTGTGTAAATCTCTAATTTTAGGATCAATTACAGTCCTGGGTAATGATTTAAACACATAAATTCCTGTGGGTGCAGTGTGTGCCTCTTCTGGGGGACCTGGAACACCACAGGATGAGGGATATTTGTGTCTGTGTAGCAGTAAAAGCATTGTTTTGAGGGCTGTCTTTTCCTGTTGTCTTTCAGCTGAAGGAATATTCCCAAAAGGCCGTGGAGATTCTCCGGACTCAAAACCACATTCTCACCAACCACCCCAACTCCAACATCTACAAGTGAGTCACTTCTGCCTTTGATCCATGTCCCTGAAGGGCTTTCCAGCTGAGCTCCATCCATGGGGGAATGCACAGCTCTGCTGATGGGAGGGTGCTGGGGATGGACCCTGCTGAGGTTCCTTCTCTGCAGGGCTCGGGAGAAGAGCAGAATCCTTCCTGCCAGATGGAAACCTGGCATTCTGTGCCCTACCAGCAGGGCTTGGCTTTAGCTCTTCTGCTTTCACTGTCAGTAAATGTTTTAAAATCTTAGGCCCAAGTGGAGAATAGAGATTGCAGATTTAAGTGTTGTGTCACTGGTCACACCTTGGCAGTTGATAATTACACTGAAAATGCTGCTCTAGGTAAAACCAGTAATTTCCAGTGTGATTTACATTGCAACAATTCTGTTACACATTGGGACTGGGGACTGGGGGAAATTGAAGCGATTCTGGTTGAATGGCCTGTGTTTAAACACAGCAAATGCCCAGTTCCATAGTCAGTGGTGTTCCCTCATTCCAGCACGTTGTCTGGGCTTGTGGAATTTGATGGCTACTACCTGGAGAGTGATCCTTGCCTTGTCTGCAACAACCCCGAGGTGCCCTTCTGTGTAAGTAACCCTGGAATCACAGAATCATGGAATATCCTGAGCTGGAAAGAGCCCACAAGGATCAAATCCAACCCCTGGTTCTGTACAGACACCCCAACAATCCCACCCTGGGCAACCCTGGGAGCAGTGTCCTTGAGTTCTGGCAGCCTTGGGAATGTCACCATTCCCTGGGGAGCCTGGGCAGTGCCCAGCACCCTCTGGGGGAAGAACCTTTCCCTAATACCCAACCTGACCCTCCTCTGGCACAGCTCCAGCTGCTCTGCATGACACCAGCTGTAACTGCTGTTATTAAATCCTTTCCAGTGGTAGGATCCCAGCCCTTTCCAGGTGTGGTTTCCTGTGTCCCTGAGGTTTTTGGGATGCCCTCAGACAGGCAGTGTGTCCTTGGTTTGTCTCCCCAGTATATCAGGGATCCCAGCCCTTTCCAGGTGTGGTTTCCTGTGTCCCTGAGGTTTTGGGATGCCCTCAGACAGGCAGTGTGTCCTTGGTTTGTCTCCCCAGTACATCAAGCTCTCCTCCATCAAAGTGGACACGCGCTACACGACCACGCAGCAGGTGGTGAAGCTCATTGGCAGCCACACCATCAGCAAGGTGACAGTGAAGATTGGGGACCTGAAACGGACCAAGATGGTGCGAACCATCAACCTCTACTACAACAACAGGACCGTGCAGGCCATCGTGGAGCTGAAGAACAAGTATGTTCATCATGGGTTGTGTGCAGTCTCTGAATTTGATTCGTTCCCTTGGCTTCTCGTTTTCCTCAAGGTTCTTCCTTAGACTATCACTCATCACTCTCAGCCCTCATTGGGTGGGATTGTTCTGAATCCCCTACAATTGTTGAAGAAAAGATCCAGATTTCCTCTGAAGCTTGAAAAATGTCTCAAAATTTGTGGATTCCAGCTTTGTCCAGGCTTGCTTTTAAGCACCTGACTTAATTGTGTGGGAACCAGCAGTAATACCGAGAGCACTTCATGGGTAGTTTGACTCCAAAAGGGATTTGGACTTTGCAGCATGTCCAGGAATGCTGAAAGCATTAACATTGTTTGTTTGAAGCCACAGAGTAGAATTAAAATTAGAAGTTGAATGATCACACTCTCAGCTCTGCTTTACCTACCAGAAATGGCTCCTTTTCAACCCACTGCTCAGTCTGGAGCCAGTCCTGCTTATGTGCTTCCCCTCCTTACTTCTTGAGATGTTCTCACCAGAATCAGATCTCTCTGGCTTAGGGATTAATCTGTGCCTGCCGCTTATTGCTTATTTGAAGTCTTAATCCTCTGTGACATCACAAGTGGCTGCTGTGGAGAGGATTATGATGTCACAAAGAGAGGATTCTGACTTCAGGTTGAGAATAAGCAGTGGGAGCAGATGAGATCTTTAAGAAATAAATATCCTGTTTTCATGCAAATGTCCTTACTAATAAAAAAATGGAGGTGAAAATCCCTAGAAAATGTCTGTAGAATTAAAGTTTTTCCATGAGGCATCAACAGCTCTTTAATCCCAAACAGTCTCTCTCTATGAAGAGGATAAAGGCTTAAAATGTATTTCTGGCTACATATCATGTCAATACAGAAGCTAAGGAAACGAATCCTAGAACTGCTCTCCATTCATCGCAGTTAAAGGAGATTTGGAGCCGAGACGGTTGCATTTGGCTTCTCCTCACACGTGGGCGGGGAGGGAACTTCCCTCTGGAAAACCTTCCTTTCCTTTTCTTCCCTTCATTCCCTCTCCTCCCCTCCTGCAGGCCGGCTCGCTGGCACAAGGCCAAGAAGGTGCAGCTGACTCCAGGGCAGACGGAGGTGAAGATCGATCTGCCCCTGCCAATCGTGGCCTCCAACCTGATGATCGAATTCGCCGACTTCTACGAGAACTACCAGGCGTCCACCGAGACCCTGCAGTGCCCACGCTGCAGCGCCTCGGTGCCCGCCAACCCCGGCGTGTGCGGCAACTGCGGCGAGAACGTCTACCAGTGCCACAAGTGCAGGTCAGGGTGTCCCCAAGGTGTCCCCATTGTCACTGTGTGTGTGCCCAGAACGTCTACCAGTGCCACAAGTGCAGGTCAGGGTGTCCCCAAGGTGTCCCCAGGGTGTCACTGTGTGTGTGCCCAGAACATCTACCAGTGCCACAAGTGCAGGTCAGGGTGTCACTGTGTGTGTCCTCAGTGTCACTGCATGCGTGCCCAGAACGTCTACCAATGCCACAAGTGCAGGTCAGGGTGTCCCCAAGGTGTCCCCATTGTCACTGTGTGTGTGCCCAGAACATCTACCAGTGCCACAAGTGCAGGTCAGGGTGTCCCCAAGGTGTCCCCAGAGTCACTGTGTGTGTGCCTAGAACATCTACCAGTGCCACAAGTGCAGGTCAGGGTGTCACTGGGTGTCCCCAGAGTCCTTGTATGTGTGTGCCCAGAACATCTACCAGTGCCACAAGTGCAGTTGTGTATCACTGTGTGTGTCTCCAGTGTCACTGTGTGTCCCCAGTGTGTGTAGCAGTGCCACCAGCGCAGGTGTGTCCCCAGTACCACTGTGTGTCCCCAAAACGTGTACCACTGTCATTGTGTGTGTGTCCCCAGTGTCACTGTGTGTCCCCAGTGTGTGTAGCAGTGCCACCAGCGCAGGTGTGTCCCCCAGAGCCCTGCCGGGTGCTCCACACCCCTGCCATGTAAATCGCCCACTCTGGTTAATATAAGCACAATCAAATTAGTGGGGAAGTATAAAACAGGCTTACAGGGATTTAATGTAATTCAGGCTAACAAAGGGAGCCTGCGAGCACAATACTCACAGAGCTGAAGTTTCACATCGAGCCCTCGAAGTTCACACCACAGAATTCCCGGGAGCAGGTTAATTTTGGCCTGCCTGGGCTGGAGGCTGGAGTTCACCTGTGGGATTGCCGGGGTTCCCCCAGGATCCCTGGCTGGGGCTGGACAGACAGTTCTATTCAGGGCTTTTGTTGTGCTCTCCTCATTCAGAGCAGGCTCAGGGGTAATTTACTGTGTGCGATTCACACTTCCACTACAGCCTTAGAAATCCTTCTCTTTTGTCACTTTTGTCTCCTTATCTGATATCTCTTTCCCCTTACTGTTGTCCCATATTCCTCTCTAATTCTCACGGGATTCGAGGTGTTTGGCAGGCTCTTTCCTGGTGATTGCTGGTGGGTGGAAAGGTTTCCACATCCCTTCTTGAGTTCTGGGAGCTGTAAATCAGTTTTGCCGTGCTGCCCTGGTGTGCAGTGGGGTAAGAAGTGCTGTAGTCAGTCCCACTGCAAAGCCCAGACCCTACAAACCGGAACAGTTCCTTTATCTGTGTTTTCCTAAAGGACACAGTGCCCCAGCCTGACGTTCTACCGGGAATTGCTGTCATTAAAGTAGAATTGTTAGGAACAAACTGTTCCTGCTTTTTCCAGACAGAATGTGGCACTGCTGTAAGGATTCCTTTTGTAGGTTTTGATTCTCATGTATTTCCCTTCCCAGAGCAGTCTGGTCACTGAGATGTTTTAAGAGTCACCCACCTCTTTTAGCTGAGTCTGTTCAGTTCGTTTCATTGCCTCAGTTGCCTCGAGCTGCAGGTTTTGAGCTGCTGCCTTGCCTTTCAGGTCCATCAATTACGATGAGAAGGATCCCTTCCTGTGCAATGCCTGCGGCTTCTGTAAATACGCCCGCTTCGACTTCATGCTCTACGCCAAGCCCTGCTGCGCTGTGGATCCCATCGAGAACGAGGAGGATCGCAAGAAGGTGAGGCTGGAGCAGGGGCAGGCAGGAGATGCTGTGGCTCTTGGCCAGTGTGGGGACATCAGGGATCCACCCCCTGTCAAAATCAGTGCTCCTTCAAGGCTCTTCACTGACTGATGCATTCCGTGTTTGTTGTGCTGCTCCACCAAATGTGAAATTCTTCAAAAGCCATCATTCAGTGCCTCATGTATGAACTGACTGCATCTCTTTGCCTTGCTGTAGAAGGGGATTGATTTGGGTTATTCTCTTTGCGACCTGAGGAGCCCTGCTAATGATGAAGAACCCTCTGCACTCTGTGTCCTGTCCAAAGGATCAGTGTGCTCAGCAGAATGTCACAGAACGTGCTCAGTGAAGTGTCACCAGAGTGCTTCTCAGGGCAGAACCAGGCTACAGGGTCACCATTTAGTGATTTTTTTTCCCCCCAAAGAAAGGCAAAAGAGAAGACTTGGAGCTTGGTGGTTGCAGTTTCTGAATGTGAACTAAGAGTTTCCTTTCCTTTTTCCTTCGTAGGCAGTGACAAACATCAACACTCTTCTGGACAAGGCTGACAGAGTGTATCACCAGCTGATGGGACACCGGCCACAGCTGGAGAACCTCCTGTGCAAAGTGAACGAGGCAGCCCCTGAAAAGCCCCAGGTAACAAGGGACAGGTGGAGCTTGCCCAGACCTCCAGGCTGGGACACACTGGCCTTGACTCTGCCCAAGGCAGTCCTTGCCTCAGACCCTGCTCTGCAGTTGTTGTTTTTGCGTGGAGCCTCCATGTGGGATTCCTCTTTGCTTTCCCCTGTTCCAGGATGAGTCAGGCAGCAGTGGAGGGATCAGTTCTACCTCAGCCAGTGTGAACAGGTACATCCTGCAGTTAGCCCAGGAGTACTGTGGGGATTGCAAGAACTCCTTCGATGAACTTTCCAAAATCATCCAGGTACGATGTGCTTTGCTTTGGATTTGGGTAGGTGTTGATTAGAAATAAAAAACAAAATGCTGCCATTCTTCATTTAATGATATCATTAACAACAGGTGATCAGCTGCATATTTTCAGGGAAATAATAAAATAATAATTTCTAAAAGCTATGTATTAATTACTAAAAATCCAGCTAGCTTGTGAAATTTGTTTTCTCAGCAGCTACATCATGGAGAGCAGGAGACTGAACAGATGGTTAATTAAAGAGAATTGAATTTTTGCATGTATCCAAAGTGTTTGAAAACACACCAGTCTGAAAGGTGACCTATGGAAGTGTTTTATAAATTAAATATATTTATTTGTATTCAGCAACTCACATAAACACTGAAAAACCTGCTACATCATGAATATCCTTTTGGCTGTGATATTTAAGCATATTAAATATATTTAGCTCTTTCTATATAGAATAAATTACTCTGACTTGCTCTGCCAATATTAATAGTAATTAATACTATGGATTTGTCACATTTCCAGTGTTGCATTGCATGTAGTGTAAACAGCAGGGCAGATAACTGGGAGTTAGGCTGAAATTCCTAATGGATATCTCAAGTCTGCCTTTGCCATGAAGGATTTCAAGTTTGGAAATACTTGGTTAAAAATGTTTCTCCACAAAATATGCAGTGAAAGTAACCTGTGACTGGGACTGGCATTATGTGCCAGCTCAGAATTCCCTGTCTGTGTTCCCAGAAAGTGTTTGCCTCCCGGAAGGAGCTGCTGGAGTACGACCTGCAGCAGCGCGAGGCGGCCACCAAGTCGTCGCGCAGCTCGGCGCAGCCCACGTTCACAGCCAGCCAGTACCGCGCCCTGTCCGTGCTGGGCTGCGGCCACACCTCCTCCACCAAGTGCTACGGCTGCGCCTCGGCCGTCACCGAGCACTGCATCACCCTGCTGCGGGCCCTGGCCACCAACGGGGCCATCCGGCACATCCTGGTGGCCCAGGGCCTCATCCGCGAGCTCTTCGACTACAACCTGCGCCGGGGTGCAGCCGCCATGCGCGAGGAGGTGCGGCAGCTCATGTGCCTGCTCACCAGGTGAGAGCTGCTCCAGGCACTTTCCTTCCTCATCCTTCAGGAAGGAAAAGCCTCATAGGAGGAGTTACCTTGGAATCACAGAGTGGTCTGGGTTGGAAGGGACCTCAGAGACCACCCAGTTCCACCCCCTGCCATGGGTGTATCGTACACAGCAAAGTGTAACCTCCAACTGCAGCTCCCTGTGCATTTGTTATCAGCTAAGCTGAAATCCCAGGAGCTTTTGGCATTTAGTGCAAGCAGAGCATAACTGTGTTCTCTTTTTCCTCCTGGAATCAGGGACAATCCAGAGGCCACACAGCAAATGAATGACTTGATCATTGGGAAGGTTTCTGCGGCTCTGAAGGGACACTGGGCAAACCCAGACTTGGTGAGAGACTCCGGTGTTTTCCTGTTTCTTTGTTCTGCCTCTCTGCACTGCTGGTGTGCTCCAATCATTGCATCTTCTCTCTTATGGTCTGTTTGTAAGAAAAAAAAACTGAGTCTTGATAGGAAATGAGATAAATGTCAGAGGAAAGCACGAAATGTTGTGTACAGGTACATGCTGAAGTTTCCTCAGGCAGTTCCCTGCCTTAGCTTTGGTTGTACCTCTCCAGCAGGTTACCAGTCACCCCAAGTGTGCGTGGGATTAAATTAATTTAGCTCCATGTGTTTTGAACCTGAGTTTATTAAATATGAGAAGGCAGGAAGGAGTGGGGCACCCCTGACACCTCGAACACTGTCTGTGTTGCAGGCGAGCAGCCTCCAGTATGAAATGCTGCTGCTCACAGACTCCATCTCCAAGGAGGACAGCTGCTGGGAGCTCCGGCTGCGCTGCGGTGAGTTCATGTCACAGGGCCAAAGCTTCATTCCCAGTGCTGTGCTCAGGGCGAGGAAATACAGGAAGATTTCTCCCTCTAAACCCATTTCATGTGCTGTACAGAGCTGTGGAGGTGTGTCCTGCGTGCAGCTCTCACAGGATAATGAACATCCCTGTCTGTCTTTCAGCTCTCAGCCTCTTCCTGATGGCAGTGAACATCAAGACTCCGGTGGTTGTTGAAAACATCACCCTCATGTGCCTGCGCATCCTCCAGAAGCTCATCAAGCCACCTGCTCCAACCAGCAAGAAAAACAAGGTACTGCCTTAGAGGCTGAGCAAAACATTGAGAATTTGCTGACTGGAGGCTGGCACACTGATCTCAGGGAGGAATTAGTTTGTGAGGAAGCCAGGACTTGCTTTTCCTGGTCACTGTTCATAGGGAAGCACAAGCCCTGTGACTGGTCTGTACACACTGCAAATTACAGGTGACTGCTTTCTATTTTTCACTGGGTTTTGGTGACTTTGAGCACTGCTATTCAGGCTTTACTTTTTTCCCCAGATCTGAGGCATGGGGAAAGAGCTACTTCAAAGCTGCAGCCTGGTTATTTTGGGCAGGCTTTTGGTGCTTTCAGCAGCTTTGTAGAATCAAGTACCTAAATTTGATAGAATCAAGTACTTCTGACAGATTTTTAAATATGGCGCTACAGTTCTCATAAAAACATATTGATTGACTGCTATTGATTTTAATTTAGCATTAGATTTGCAGGAGAGAAATGATCTGCTTTGAACTGCCTGTCTGATAATCACAGATGGATGACAGAGATGGGTTTACTGATATTTCAGTAGGAACTGGACTATCTCTCTTAGTTTGCCATTAACAGACGCTGTGTTACCCTGCTGCTGTCCAAGAGCTGCATTTGCCTCTCCATGGCCCATCCCCAGTGATTCACCTCAGGAGTTGCTCTTTGGGAGCAGACTGTGGCTTTCTGGAGAATGACAGAGCTTTTTTATTTGTTAGGATTTGCCCATAGATGCTCTCACCACTGTGAAGCCTTACAGCAATGAAATCCATGCACAGGCTCAGCTGTGGCTCAAGAGGGACCCCAAGGCATCGTACGAAGCTTGGAAGAAGTGCCTCCCTGCCAGAGGTAACCCCTGTGCCTGTGACCTGGTGCAGTTCTGTGCAGGAACGTGTGTGACCCCCAGGTTTAATGTGGAATGTGCTTCTGTGGAGTGGTGTTGGCTTCTGTCCCGTGACATCTGATACCATCCTCACATTTAGTCCTTAGAGTTGTAGCACTGACTTTTCCAGGTGTGTTGCTCAAACCCTAAGCAGAAAATGCTCTGTGCCTGAAGAGAATCAGGGACTGTAAAAAATGAAATTTGTTGCTTATTTAAATTGATACCAGCCAGCTGGAAAGCTGATGGAATTCCTTGAGAGAGGCTCTGGGATTTGCATGAGGCTTGGAATTGAGCATGGCTCCACACAGGAGTGAAAATGGCAGCAGGAGGAGATGGGAAGCACTCAACTTCCCAGCTGGGCTTTGGCAAGTTCCAGTGAGAAGACAAAAATACTCTGGCAGTTTGCAGTTCATGACTGTGACAGTTCTCTTGGGCTCTGCTCAATGTTGCAGGTGCAGATGCCAACGGGAAAACTCCCAGCAAAGCTGAGCTTCACCAGCTCTACTTGTCAGAAAAATATGTCTGGAAGTGGAAGCAGTTCATGAGTCGCCGTGGGAAGAGAACTTGTCCTCTGGATCTCAAGCTGGGACACAACAATTGGCTGCGACAGGTAAAGGTGGGGAGAGCCCTGGGGCAGAGCTCAGTCCCAGAGTGTGGCTGGTTTGCTGCAGTTCCTGTACAGGGGTGTTTGGGGAGGCTGGGACTCACTGCCTCTAATTCCAAGTCAGGTTTGCAGCTTTGTTGCCTTAGAAATGCTGCATCAAACATTTATCTGGGAGTCTGTGTGTTCCTAAAGTCTGAACCTCTCATTGCCACGCTGCTCCTGCCTGCCTGATGAGCTGCACCTCTGAGGGTCCTGGACCAAAGCTTTGCCTCTCATGTGTGTGGATCAGCAGGTCACCCACGCCATGCACTCTGTAAACACACTTGTGCTGAACAAAGCAGAAATTGTCACAGAACCAAGTGCTGGGAGAACAAGAAACGCTGCCACCGGGCCACCAACAGTCCCAGTGCTGTGCCCTTTGTAAGCTGTCCATCTGTGTCCATCAGTCTGACCTGGCTTTTCCTGCCCCTGCCCCAGGTGCTGTTCACTCCTGCCACCCAGGCTGCCAGGCAGGCTGCCTGCACCATCGTGGAGGCCCTGGCCACCATCCCCAGCAGGAAGCAGCAGGTCCTCGATCTCCTCACCAGGTATTCCTGTGCTGCCACACCTGCTCCACGAGTATTTGCCTTTGATTCCCATCAAGAATCTCTCCCTTCTTGCAGCTTTTCTCACACCTCTCCCTTGTATACCTCCAGTTCAGGGGTCTTTTTAAGCTGGAATTTTGAACTTAATTAGCTGGGAGGGTTTAGATTTAGGGAGACTTGGGGTTTGCTGCCTGGCAATGAGCTGTTGCAGTCTCTGCTTTTTCCAGAAGTAAGGATCTGGTGTTCAGCTGTATGGCCAACGTTTCCCCTGCCTCTTCAACAGCAAAATAATAGGGTGAAATCTCTTCCAACTCCTAGGACATAACTTAGCCCAGCTCATGTTGATAGCACAGTCAACTCCTTTTTGGGATAAATATGAATTTAGCCAGCAAGTAATGAATATCAGTGATGCTGTTAGCAAGGACAACAGGGAGGATGGATTTCTGGAGGCTTTTTCTTTCTTTCCACAGTGTCCTTAAGCTGGAGTGCCTTTTGTTGCTGTGAGGGGATTGTCAGCTTGTGTTTCTCTTTCGCAGCTACCTGGATGAGCTGAGCATTGCTGGTGAATGTGCTGCCGAGTACCTGGCCCTGTATCAGAAACTCATCAAACCTGCCCACTGGAAGGTCTACCTGGCAGCCAGAGGGGTTCTGCCCTACATTGGCAGCCTCATCACTAAGGTGTGGATTTGTGTGCAGGAAATGACCTGTTAGCTTGGCTTTTTTTCCCTTTGAAATTCCATCCCTTTGTTCAGCATCCTGTTGCTGACCCTGCCAGGGTTCTCAAGTTCACACTTCAGTGCTGTTACCTCTGAACAGAGGGAGCCACGGGGGTTTTAGCCCCAGCTGGAGAACTCCTCAGCACTTTAATTAACTGTTGTGGGATTATAAACATTGCTGCACTGCCTTGGCACCAGCTCAGAGCTGGAAGCTGTTGTCCAGCTCCCAGACTGGACTCTGAGAGCCCTTGGGGACAGGGGAGGATCAGGCGTGCTGCCATTGCTGGAGTGGGAATTGCAGCCTGTTGGAGAAGAAGCATGCTGAGTCTGCAGTGTTCAGAGTGGTGGGAGTTCTCTGTGGGGATCCCTGCTGCACTCCAAACAGGCAGGTGACACTCTCCATATCAGTGGTGGCCTTGAGTCCTCATGGAGGGCCACTAGAGCCAAGCAGTGGTGGCAGGAAGGTGCAGGGAGAAAATGAGTGGGATATTTGTGGCAGTTTTCCTCTCCTTTCCCCCTTCCCTCCCCGCCGGTGCAGTTGTGCTTTCTCTGTGTCTGGCTCAGTTTCTGTGCTGAGTTCCTTTGCACCCCATGTTAGACACTGATCATTATTGGCACTGCAGGGTCTTGGCCTGACAGGCTTGTTAATTATTTTCAGGAAATAGCTCGTTTACTCGCCTTGGAGGAAGCAACACTCAGCACAGATTTGCAGCAGGGATATGCCCTGAAGAGTCTCACAGGTACTCGGGGGTCCTGCAGCAGGGTTAGATCTGGGGTGCTCATTGTCTTCTTAACAGCCTGGAGCAGAATTTCAGAGATCTCATTCGGTTGTGTTGCCATTGTCAGCACTGGATTTTTGCCATCGATTTAGCACTTAGTCTCTCAATAGATTTTTCCATATTTTTTATGGTCAGTAAGGGTTTTTAGCTGAACTGTGGTAACACACCAGGCAAGCTTCGTCATTTCACTTTATTACATAGTACAGTCCCTGGCACCACTGTAAACACTGCTGCTTTATTCTTACCTGTTGTTCCTACCTCCCTATTCTATGGGAGCCTTATTTCATCTTCTAGGGTGTATATACCCTTTTACAAAAATTTGTTGGAAATGGAAATACCTTATTAACTAGATCATTGTTTTTTGTATCCTCTTTCACATTCTTCAGACCTTAGTGGGTGAATTCACAAAGCCTGGCTTCTTGCAAGAAGCAGCATGTTGATCAGTGTGTCATGGGAAAGGATCCTTGTGTTTGCTGATTCTTTACTTTATTGTAGGAGTGACCAGTTTGGTGATGTCACTGCTAAGTCATTTCACATCATCAGAGGTATTAGAAGTATTACAAGAGGAGCAATCATCTGCTTTTGGAATAGCTTGCGACAGGAAAATGCCAAAGAGTGCAGAATTTTGTATCAAGCACTTAGGAAACTCCTTGGGCCCTTTCCTCATTCCCAAACTATTCTTGCATGTGTTACAGTTTACGAGACAGGCCAAGGCTTTTGCCTCCAACCTCAGTTCACAGGAGTGAGCTTTAAACCATAGACTGATGGGAGTTGGAACAAGCCATTTTTATGATACTGTGCCCTGTTTGCTGCTATGAAATCCAGAAATCAAATTCTCTCCCACCTCCTGAATATTTGTGCCTTTCTAGGTCTTCTCTCTTCCTTTGTGGAGGTGGAGTCCATCAAAAGGCACTTCAAGAGCCGGCTGGTGGGCACGGTGCTCAACGGGTACCTGTGCCTGAGGAAGCTGGTGGTGCAGAGGACAAAGCTGATTGATGAGACCCAGGACATGCTGCTGGAGATGCTGGAGGACATGACAACAGGTAAAATCAGCTCTGTTCCATAAATCCAGCCTTTGGATCAGACAGGATGGAAAAGCAGCCACACAAAGATCTTTTCTAAATGACTGCTGTAGTCAGGGGGGTTTATGGCTTCAGTATTTCCTGTTGGCACAGAAAAGTTGAATAGCATTCCTAGTCACCTCTTATTTTCCAGGAATCTCAGCCTCCTCCTGTTTATGGGGCTGTTTTACTGCAGCCCAGCCATGCAGAGGCTTTTCTAGTAACCCTACCAATAAATCCCTTTCATCTTTGACGGAGGGGATTCGCAAAAGAAGAGAGCACCAAAGTGTGGGCTGACTGCAGGAGGATTTACTGCATGTGCCAGATTAAAGTGGAATCCATAAAATTGACTCCAGTGTCCATTTTAATGCTCCCTTTTGTTGGCAGGCACAGAGTCTGAGACCAAGGCGTTCATGGCAGTGTGCATAGAGACCGCCAAGCGTTACAGCCTCGACGACTACAGGACCCCAGTGTTCATCTTCGAGAGGCTCTGCAGCATCATCTACCCTGTGAGTGGGGCAGGGCTGCAGCACCTAGGGAGTCACACTGCCTAAACAGAGCCAGGGAATGCTTTGGGAAGGGACTTAAAGATTGTCCAGTTCCACCCCCTGCCATGCCAGGGACACCTTGCACAATCCCAGGTTGCTCCAAGCCCCGTCCAACCTGACCTTGGGCACATCCAGCCACAACTTCTCTGGGCAACCTGTGCCAGGGCCTCACCACCCTCACAGGGAGGAATTTCTTCCCAATATCTGACCTAACTTTTCCCTCTTCCAGCTTAAACCCATTTCCCCTTGTCCTGTCACTCCAGTTCCTGATGAACAGTCCCTCTCTGGCTTCCCTGCAGCCCTTTCAGACCATAGAAGGTGTTGTGAGGTCTCCACACCCCGTTCTGTTCTCCAGGCTGAACATTCCCAACTCTTCCAGCCTGGCTCCATAGGGGAGGTGCTCCAGTCCCCTGAGCAACTCCATGGCCTCTTCTGCACTTGCTCCAACAGTTTCATGTTCTTTTTTTGTCAAGGGTCACCAGAACTGTGTGCAGTGCTCCAGGTGGGATCTCATCATAGAGGGGGACAATCACCACCAACCACCTGTAGCAACCTTAAATTTGGTTCCTTTTTCCCCAGAACAACAGTGTCTGCAGTCATGATTTACCATTAACCAGTCTAGACTTGTATCCTATTTGGGAGGTCACTGTTCAAGTTCCCTGAGGAATTTGGTTACTGAATGATCCTGGAGATCATCTGAGTGTGGCATGCAGAACAGAAGCACCAGTGGGAAAAGGACTGAAGGTTTAGGGACATTCTGCCATAAAAATGCAGGAATGGGAGCATGGTTAGGGAAAAACTTACTCACTCTGTCTCTGCTGCTGCTCCCTAGGAAGAGAATGAAGTCACCGAGTTCTTTGTCACTCTGGAGAAAGATCCCCAGCAGGAAGACTTCCTGCAGGGCAGGATGCCAGGGAATCCCTACAGCAGTAACGAGCCTGGCATCGGGCCTCTCATGAGGGACATCAAGAACAAGATCTGTCAGGACTGTGACCTGGTGGCTCTGCTGGAGGATGACAGCGGGATGGAGGTGAGAATTTCTTGAGGTGGGGATTTCTTGCACAGACCTGTGGGATGCTGGTTTTGGGCAGCTGGTGGTTGCTGGGGTGGTGATGCAACAACCTGGGCTTGTTCTTGACTTATTCTTCTCTCCCTTTCAGCTTCTGGTGAACAACAAGATCATCAGTCTGGATCTGCCTGTGGCTGAGGTCTACAAGAAGGTGTGGTGTCCCACAAATGAGGTGTGTATTACCTTTGTACACGTTAACAGCACAGAGCACCTGTCCTTCATACCAACAAAAAAAAAAGGGGGAAAAATCAAAATCACACGAGTCAGGATTATTTCCTGGCATATAATTTATTGGGTGTAACTGCTCAGCACCTTTTGGTGCTCTGTTAGGACAGATTGTGCACAGCCCTGTAACGTGAGTGATTGCAGAGCACTGTCCCAGGTGAGCTGTGTCCTGTGTCACGTGTGACTCTTCCTGAGGAACAAACTCCCTGTGTTCCCTTGGGGAGAGCTGAACACTGTCACTGCCTTTCAGAGCACATTTCACACTCCATCTGCACACGACAGTTTAATGTGTGTGTACACACAGGGACACCAGATTGCTCATCAGTCTGTGCTTCGGGGATGAACCCGAGTTATTTGTGCACAGAACATCCAATAGTTCTCCATATTTGCACTTCTGCTCTCGTGTTTTTCATCAGGATCTCAGGCACTTGGCAGATTCATCCTCCCAGTTTGCTTTTCATAGTATTTGTTGGGTGTTTTCCACATAAAGAAATGGACCCAGCAGTCTAAAGGGTCCTGTCCCCCATGTCATACTGAGCTTGTTCCAGAGGTGGATGTGGTCCAGACCAAGCATTTCCCTTCTTCCCCTGTAGCCACTAAAATAAACTCCCACTGAGGCCATCAGGCTCAAGCTTGCCCACTAAAATAAGTTTTTAGAGGCACTTGAGATCATAAGACTGATTTTCCCAGCATTTCTTGGTCATTCCTCATTTCCTCCTGGCCTCAAATCACCTTTGAAACTTCAGTTTCCTGAAACCATTAGTGGGGAGGAATTGAAACAAAGTGACAGTTAGCAGGGAACAAAGATAAAATGGGTCTCATTAAGCTTTATTTCAGTAACAAAGCCTTCAGGACTGCAAAATCAAGCCCAAACCTTGTGACAGTGATATTTTTTTAGCAAGGTACCGACTTGGAAAGGGAAATGAGGTGCTGGTGTTAATCTGTGAGTTGTGATTTGAATTCTGATCCAGTCTCTGGTGGAAATGATCCCCGTGCTGCCCCTGGGAGCAGTGAGGAGCTGTTCCCGTGGGATGCCGGGCTGGAGCCGGCTTGCAGCTCTCCCGGGAAGCAGCTCTGATGGTGAAAGGCAGAGTCTGCTCAGCATTCCTGTGGATGAACAGCTTTCATCTGTCTTCCTTTGTGAGCACCTCCTGGAGCCGCAGCTCCCGTTCCCTGGGAGCGACAGGCGCACAAGAAACACAACCTCAGGCCCCTTTTTGTTTCCCTTGTCTCTCAGTGGCTTTTTTTGTTCATCTGCCGTTTTACCAGGGCCCCTGTGGTGTTAATTGCTGGTCGCCAGCGTGGCCTTTGAGCAGATCTTCCCCCCGGGGCTTTCCCCGTGCTTATGTATTTGCTGTGACATTAAGCACTGCTTATTCCACATTAGGCTTAGCGCGATCCCTGACAGGTTTTCTCTTGCAAGGTCTCCTGCTCCCAAATCTGGGATTTTTCTTTTCTGCTTTTTATTCAGACCTATGGATTAAAAATGGAAAGTTTCGTGATATGCTGTCAGTATTTCCAGCTGGAAATGCATCTGGAAAACTGTCCCTTTCTCAGGGTAAAAGCACAGCTTTTTTGGCTGTATCATTTCGGTGATATACTGTCTTACTGAAAGCTCATTAAACTGCCTTTTACTCCTCTTCCATTTGCCATCACTGCAGATTTTATCTGTTTGAAAGCATTCATCCAATTAGCCTGTCCTGCTTCATTTCCTGGGCTGTGCCTATTCCCTGTATTTCCCAGGCATGCTGTGCCATACTCTCTGAGGAAAGGTTGCCATGGAAAGCAGGTGTTCCTCTGCAGATGAACCCGTTTTCCTGGGCTAAATCTTTCACTGGTGCTAAAGGAAACCTGGAGGAGATGTAAGGAGGAAGAGACTGTTCATTACCAGTCTGTCAATTAATTGGCAATGCCAAGAAAAGCTGGGCAGACCTAGGGATGAGTTACTGATGTTTTTGCAGGTGGCTCTACTGTTGTTTTTAATTCATCTCGGGAAGGGGAGAATGAGGGAGTGGAAGATTTCCCTGTGTTGCCATCCGAGGGAGAGCTGGGGCTGGGGTGTCTGCACACCCTGAAACCAGAACCAGGCTTGTGTGCAAGTGCCCAGAGATGCAATTAATGAAAAGCTCTTCTCTTCCAGGGGGAGCCCATGAGGATCATTTACCGCATGCGGGGGCTACTGGGAGATGCAACGGAGGAATTCATCGAGTCCCTCGACTCCACCACTGGTAATGCATTTGTCTGCTGAAAGCTGGGATTAGATTTGAAATCTGAGGTTTGCTGCAGAGCAATGACATTATTATCCTCACGGCAGTGAGCTTAAAGTTGATTGACGTTGCTTTTGCTGCATTTACCTGCTTCACCTCGAGTGAAGGAGGATTTTAACA
The DNA here is from genome assembly GCA_013397815.1 of Aleadryas rufinucha. Classification (NCBI taxonomy): domain Eukaryota; kingdom Metazoa; phylum Chordata; class Aves; order Passeriformes; genus Aleadryas; species Aleadryas rufinucha. The sequence goes on along the minus strand of VZTH01006773.1, from coordinate 25,799 downwards.
GTGCTTTAAAGCTGTGCTTCAAATGTGAGCACTTGCATGGCACGGGGACCATTCCGCCCAGCCCTTCTTCATCTTCCTGCTCTTAATTCTTTTCAAATTCAGTACAACTGAAGTGACTTGAGTTGCTGGTAAATGTGTGCTGCTCTGCTCTCCATTTCTGCTTCCACTGCACGAGCGTGTCCCTGTGGCTGCTCTGTCCTCACCACCCGTGTCTGTCCTGCAGATGAGGAGGAGGATGAGGAAGAAGTATATAAGATGGCAGGGGTGATGGCCCCGTGTGGAGGCCTGGAGTGCATGCTCAACAGACTGACTGGGATCAAGGACTTCAAGCAGGGCCGGCACCTCTTAACTGTGAGTCTCCCTTTGGCTCTGGGGTCAGGAGTTATGGGGTGGAAAATGCCACAGACATCCGTGAGGTTTGGACAGTCACCCTTGAGCTGGAGCAGTTCCTTCCCTCTCCCATTCCTCTTGGTTAACAGTTCATTACAGAACTTGAAGTGTGTAGAAGCTGAGGAGTTGATAAGACTAAATTCTGTCTCTTTAGAGTGTTTTCTGCCTTGGCCTTACCTGAAAACCAAAGCTGTGCTAAGATGTATATATAGATGTAAAAATCTGGGGTGTACTGTACCCCAGAAGTCTGGAAATCAGGTGTATTATTGTATTAAACTATTACTTTAGTTTCAGCAAAATCCCCCCCTCATTGTGCAGGTACCACAGAGAATCCCTTGTCTGTATTTTGCAGGTGCTGCTAAAACTCTTCAGTTACTGTGTGAAGGTGAAAATAAACCGGCAGCAGCTGGTCAAGCCAGAGATGAACACTCTGAATGTCATGCTGGGAACTCTTAACTTGGTAAGGACAACCTGGGCTTTCAGAAGTGTTTTTTCCATGGATTCCAATAAATTTAAGCTACTTCTGACTGCCCTGCTGCCTTGTGGCAACTACGAGGGATGGGAAATGTTGCTGTGCTGGCACTGCAAATCATCCCTTGGACATTCCTTACCTGTTATGTGTGCAAGTGTGGGGGGGCAGTTAAACCAGCTGGTGTTCCAGTGCCTCTTCCCACCTCAAACCAGTGACTGCTGGTGTTCCAGTGCCTCTTCCCACCTCAAACCAGTGACTGCTGGTGTTCCAGTGCCTCTTCCCACCTCAAACCAGTGACTGCTGGTGTTCCAGGGACTGCTCCCACCTCAAACCAGTGACTGCTGGTGTTCCAGGGACTGCTCCCACCTCAAACCAGTGACTGCTGGTGTTCCCCTGAGTGCTGCCATCTCTTGCAGGCTCTGGTGGCTGAGCAGGAGAGCAAGGACAGCGGGGGAGCAGCTGTGGCCGAGCAGGTGCTCAGCATCATGGAGATCATTCTGGATGAATCCAACGCGGAACCTCTGAGCGAGGACAAGGTGAGTACCCGGGGCTCTTTGTCTGGGATTCAAGGCTTGCACCTCCCTGCTCACGGGGATGCCGAGCTCCAGGAGCTGGAGGGGGCTGCTCATGGAGTCTGACCCTTGTTGCACTTCTGGAAGGCCTTGGGGAAGGGTTTGAGGAGGGCCCTGAACCAAAAGCACTGCGAGGCTTCATTAGGATGAGTCTTGCACGGTTGGGTGAGGGTTGTTAGGCACTGCTTGGATCCTTTCCTTCTTGCATTGGGCCACTGGCCAGGGAGAGACAAGAAAAGACACAGCTTGGCCTTGTTTTTTGGAGTGTTCTTGTATGTGTTGAAAACATGATTGATTTTCCAGCTAATTGAGAATAAAACTGAATCTCAACTAGACTGAGAACGAGAAGTGTTTCTCACTCATCTTTTGAAGCTGTGGGTGGACAAGAATCTGGTGTGCTTTGGGTTGGAATTATTGGACTTTTGACTGGAAAATGCTTTAACAGTAGGTAGAATAAGCCAGGTGTCAGCTAGAGGAGTTGACACTGATGCCCTGAGGTGGCCACCTAAAAACAGAGGCTAGACAAAAATAAGAGAGTAAAAGTAGGTATTTATTTGAAGGGCCTTCAAAGGTACACCCTGGGCAGTCAAAAAGGCTACACCCAAAATGGACACTGGGTCATGGGTTCTTCACACGTTTATAAGTTTGGTTTATTTGCATATCAGGGTTAATTCTCCAATTATAACTTCAGTTAATGATGTAATTACCCCAAGTTTGCCCCCCGCCCAAGGCTTTAGTTTACACATTTTGGGGCCTAGGACAATTGAGGTGTCTTTGAAAAGCAAACCTAGAGAGGTTTGTTGTGTCTAACCAGCATGAGAGAACAGCAGCTAACAGGCCACACGAAACTTCAGAGTTACACACTAGGCAGCACAGGATTTGAAAAATATAAAAGTTAAAACCTAAAGCATCAATACCATTCCACAAGACCTTTGGGAACGAGGCTGGGTTTTATTTTTATCAGGGACTACCCTTTCACAACTGGAGTAATCCACCCGCTACCAGAGTGAGGATTTTCTTGTAGGTTTATTCCTGAATGTAAATCCTGCTGCTCTTCCTTCCCAGGGCAACCTCCTCCTCACAGGGGACAAGGACCAGCTGGTGATGTTGCTGGACCAGATCAACAGCACCTTCGTGCGCTCCAACCTGAGCGTGCTGCAGGGGCTGCTGCGCATCATCCCCTACCTGTCCTTCGGGGAGATGGAGAAGATGCAGATCTTGGTGGATCGGTTCAAGCCCTACTGTAACTTTGATAAGTACGTTGGCACAGTTCAGCTAAAACCTGAAATCAGCTGTACTGACATGTCTCTACCTTTATTTCCTCACTGATGCTTACCCCAGTGTAATGCCAGGCTTCAGCTTCACTCCCTCTTTCACTTCTAAGCCATTTTTGAAAGAAATATGTGAGCTCTAGCTCAAGAAACAGGTCTTTAGAGAGTATTGTGAGGTGACAGGGGTCTGAGTAGCTTTTCTGAGTCTCTGAGCTGGGGCAGGTACATCATTCAGTGATAAAGAAAATGAGAATTACAGGCAGAGTTACCATTTCTTCTCTTCGTTCAGGTATGATGAGGAGCACAGTGGAGATGATAAAGTTTTCCTAGACTGCTTCTGTAAAATAGCAGCAGGAATAAAGAACAACAGCAACGGCCATCAGCTGAAAGATCTCATCCTGCAGAAGGGAATCACACAGAATGCTCTGGATTACATGAAAAAGCACATTCCCAGTGCAAAGAAGTAAGAGTCACTGTTAAATGTATGTGGTTAATGTGTGTGACTGTCCTGGGCATCCTCATCCCATCACCACAATCTCCCAAGAAATCCATGAACAAGTGCACCTTCAGGAGCACTCAGAGCTGTGATGCAGAGCTCTGGTGAGGCAGTGCATGTATAGGGATGAGCTAAAAAGCCTGAAATCCTCCCATTTGATACCCATCCAAGCTGATTCCTTGGATATCACAATCGTTGTGTTTCCTGCCTGTTCCGTCCTGTTGCACAGCAACAGAGTTTTTGCTGTCGGTGGCCAACTCATGGACATAAATCCTCAGGCTAGGAGTTGGCACCGTGGCTGTGCACAGCATGGAAGTGGGAGTGTGGCTGTCCCTTCATTAATTAGCTGACGAGGGACACGGGGGAGGGAGGGAGTCCTCCTTGCAGCCTGGAGCCGTGCTGCTGCCTGGGACACTGCCCCTCAGCTGCTGCCTCTGGTTTTCCATGCAGTTTGGATGCAGACGTATGGAAGAAGTTCTTGTCTCGACCTGCACTTCCTTTTATCCTGCGCCTGCTCCGGGGCCTTGCGACGCAGCACCCTGCAACACAGGTGAGGAGACTGCAGGAACATGCCTGCATTGTCACTCTGCTTTGGGGCTGCAGCTGAGGGTTAATTCCTGTAACAGTTGGTTCTCTACTGATTTTTGTTGGGTTTTGTCATCCTCACCATAGCTGGAACAGTTTTGCTCACAGCTCTTCTCTGCCAGAAGATGTTGGTTCTAGTCTGAAGGGAATTCTCTTAGGGAGATAAAGCAGAGAGAAAATCCAGTTCTCCTGAGCTTACCTGTCATAAGAATGTCAAAGCCTGTTGGGAATCTCGAAGTAGGCATAGGTGTGGAAGCTGCTCAGGTATTTCCTGGGCAAGTTCTGCCTTTGCAGAGCATCCTCTGAGCTTTGCGTGCCACATGACAAGATTGGGAACATGACTTTGTGTCTTTGTGTTGATGCCTTGAGCCTCTGCTGGGCAGCTTCAGGCATCATCTGGAAAAGTCAGAGATTCTGACTTCGATATTTCCTCCTGCTGTGTGGTGTGAGACTGACACACCAATGTGAAGAGAAGGTAGCTATTGATAAGCTCCTCAGGGCATGATTGTTGGTGTTTGAAGGCATCAATACAATGTCTTATCACAAAATAAATGTTTTATCCAACATCCCCATCTGAGCTCTTGGTAGTGGCCAGTGGAGAGGCAAATTGTCCCAGTGTTACACACAGTTTTAGGGCCCAGGGGCATTAAAAAAGGAAAGAAGACACTTGTTGCAGCTCAGTGCTGCTGTCCCCGTGGGATTAGACAGTCATTGTCCCGAGCCCCCTGTTCCTGAACAGTGCTGTGTTCCCATCCCTGCCAGGTGCTAATAGGAACAGACTCCATCACCAACCTGCACAAACTGGAGCAGGTGTCGAGTGACGAAGGGATTGGGACGCTGGCAGAGAACCTCCTGGAGGCCCTGAGGGAACACCCCGAGGTGAACAAGAAGATCGACGCCGCGCGGAAGGAGACGCGCGCCGAGAAGAAGAGGATGGCCATGGCCATGAGGCAGAAGGCCCTGGGCACCCTGGGCATGACGGTAATGGCTGGGTGCTCTGGTCATTCAGGGGTTTTTCTTCTGCCCTGCTCAAACTGCCTCAGCAGGAAGTGTGTAAAATGATTTATTGATGGATATTGCAGAGCTCCAGCCCCCAGCTTGCCTGGTGCTGCCAGAGAGGGAACACGGCTGCTAGGAAATGGGATGGGCATTCTAGTGCCAATGCTGGGGCTGGTGTGGTTTGTCATTCTGTTTAACCTGCTTGAGCTTTTCCCTCTTCCAGACAAATGAGAAGGGCCAGGTGGTGACCAAGACTGCGCTGCTTAAACAGATGGAGGAACTGATAGAGGAACCAGGACTGACCTGCTGCATCTGCCGGGAGGGATACAAGTTCCAGGTAATGGGAGCTAAGAGTTCCAGATAGTGGGAGCTAAAAGTTCCAGATGGTGGGAGCTAGAAGTTCCAGGTAGTGGGAGCTAAGAGTTCCAGGTAATGGTGGATGGGAAATTGAAGTTTCAGGTAAAGGGAGATTCAGTTTTCAGGTAATGGGAGATAGAAGTTCCAGGTAAAGGAAAATGGGAGATTCAAGTTCCAGGTGAAGGGAGATGCATTTTCAAAGCCCTCTCACCTCCTAAGGGAACTTGCCAGTGTCTGGCTGCACAAGTGGAAGATCAGGAAGTCTCAGGGTTGGTTTTTGAGATCAGTAATGCCAGAGGTGGCTGGGAAGTGGAAGTGTGTTGTCACTGAAAGCTGGAAAAACACAGGATCAGTTTAAGCTTGAGGTTGGGACTGGGAGAGGTTCAATTCAGTGTAGTGTGGAAAGAGCAGGGAACGTGATGTGTTGCAGAGCTGAGTGGTTTCTAAGCCAGCTGTGTGTTCTTGCAGCCCACCAAGGTGCTGGGGATTTACACCTTCACCAAGCGTGTGGCGCTCGAGGAGTTCGAGAACAAGCCCCGCAAGCAGCAGGGCTACAGCACCGTGTCTCACTTCAACATCGTGCACTACGACTGCCACCTGGCAGCTGTGAGGTACGTGCTGTCCACAGCTGGGGCTCAGGGCCTTCCAGGGTGCTTTGGGATCATGCACTCATCATGGAACTCGGGATGGGTGGGCTTGGTTGTTGATCACTTTGCAGCCACTTCTCTGTCAGGGTCTGCTTTAATACTGCTCAGGCCTGGACTCTGCCAGTGCCAGCATTGAGAGAAGCTGTGGAATTGTCGTTTTTGGGATGCTTCCTTAGACAAAAGCTTGCCTGCTCCTGACTTGCCTGGTGTGCTCCCTTTCTCCGTGCAGACTCGCTCGGGGCCGTGAGGAGTGGGAGAGTGCAGCCCTGCAGAATGCCAACACCAAGTGCAATGGGCTCCTGCCCGTGTGGGGGCCCCACGTGCCAGAGTCTGCTTTTGCCACGTGCTTGGCACGGTGAGTACAGAGAGGTTCTTCCCCAGCTGGTTGCATCTGGGTGAGTCAGAGCCTTGCCACGCACTCCTCTGAAATCTCGGCATCAGAGCTGGTGCATCTGAATCTTGGTAAAACTGAGCCATTTCAGGTTCTACCATCAAGAGTGAATCTCCTAAAAAAGTGCAGGTGTCTGTTTGCTCCTTGGCTTCATGTAAATAATTTCAGTGCCTCCTTAGCCCCCACTGACTGCTGAAGATGCAATCTTGATTCATTTGTGGCCCAGTGAGCCCCTGCTGCACAAAAGAAACCTTCTCATGCCAGTGGATTCCCTGGTGTAGGTTTCCAGACTTCTCTGGGATGGTAGTGAGGTAGTTGAACACCTACCTGGAGCAGATGGAGATGCTGTTGGCAGGATTCTGGTTCACCTCATGCTGGGTTTGTAATGTCACATTAGAAATTTTGAACTTGACAGGGTATAGGTGTAGATTAGATATTGGGAAGAAAGTCTTCCCTGTGAAGGGGTGTGCACTGGCACAAGATGCCCAGAGAAGTTATGGATGCCCCATCCCTGGAAGTGTCCAAGGCCAGGTTGGACGGGGCTTGGAGCAAGCTGGGATAGTGGAAGGTGTCCCTGCCCATGGCAGGAGGTGACACTGGGTAATCTTTAATGTCCTTCCCAACCCAAACCATCCTGGGATTCTGGGATTCTGTGGAATCAGGAGTGGTAACCTCCTGGAAGCATTTCAGGCAGGGAGCTGTATCCCAGGTCCTGGACATGGGAAAACAGTATTGATGAGTGGACAGATACCTGCAGATGGAATTGGATTTGCCAGAGTGAGCCGAGAGCCTCCCTTTGGGGAGGTTAATCCAAGGTAGCCAGGGCTGCCTTTGTGCAGCCTGTTAATTATTTAACACTTTTCTGTGCCGTCCCTGCTCGGGTTTGGGCTGTGCTGTGCGAGGAGGAGCTCGGTGAAGGTTTCCCTGCTGTTTTGCAGACACAACACATACCTCCAGGAGTGCACGGGGCAGAGGGAGCCCACGTACCAGCTCAACGTGCACGACATCAAACTGCTGTTCCTGCGCTTCGCCATGGAGCAATCGTTCAGCATCGACACCGGGGGAGGCGGCCGGGAGAGCAACATCCACCTCATCCCCTACATCATCCACACCGTGCTCTATGTGCTCAACACGTCAGTGCCACCCTCACCCTGCCCTCCCTGAGCTCGGGGTGCCCTGGGCTCTGCTTTGTGCATGGGGCAGGAAAGATGGGAAATCACACAAAGTTTTAGGAGGAACGGGATTGCACATCTTAAGTAGGTTGTTAAGGATTTACATTGTTGGGAGCGAAGCCTGGACATGCCGGATAACAGGGAGCCTATTGAGTAAAAGCAATTGGGAATTAGCTTCTCTTTCCATTCTAGATGTAATTATTACCTCTGGGGTGAGCAACAGGGTTATTACATTAAAGAAACTCTGCCAGCTTAATTTTCTCCTGAGCAGGCAGAAGAGACACTGCGATGAAGTAATTGTTGGTTGAAAACTTAACCCTGATATCATTTCATTCAGTGTTCAAATAACACAGTTTTGTTTCCAGATTTGACATCCTGGAATCCTCCTGGAAGAGGGTTCAGGTCCATCAGATTTTCCTGATATTTTTAATTATTTTTTAGGGCTATCATTATTTTTTACCAATGAACAGCAGTGCTTTGGCACTACGCTGAGGCTACAAGGCCACATCCATAGGCACCCAGATGCTTTGGAATGCATGAGCTGGTTCCGATCCTGCAAAAATGGGATGCCCGTATTTATCCTCTATTTGAGTAGTTAGATATTAGTAAGTAATACTAATTCGATGAGGGTATAAATATTAAAATACATGCCAAGGTCACCCCAAAAGCAGTGCAGTGAAATCCCTCTCACTTTCCCGCCTGGAACTAATCAAGGTTTTGGCTGTAATACAATTTGTCTTTTGCTTTTAATATCTATCTCCAGATCCCTGTGCTGTTGTTTTCCCAGTCCTTTGGGGAGACAAATAAATGGAACTATTTGTTTCATCTTGTTAGGCTGCTGTTGGCACCACAGAGCCCAGAACCCACTGGGCAGACGTGGAAAAAGGCCTTCTGTACTTCCCAGACAGAATTTTTAATATTAAATGGAGAAAGCAAAGAGCTACCACTTGGCTCCCAGCTGCATCTTCTAGCAGATGAAAAGGTCACACAACCCTGACAGCTTTATCTGCTGGGATGCTGCTTGATGCCTGACAGGGAGAGTTTATCTCACTTAAAAAATCAAGGGTCTGACCTGGCTGGCAGCCTCTTCCTGGTGCAACAGAGCCACAGATGTGGAGAAGTGTGCTGCAACTTCCCAAAGTTACTGTAACACGTGGTTTGCCCTGTCAGTTCTGGGGTGTCAGGACTGCTGGAACACTGGAGCTCTGGGGGAAAGGAGGAAAATGATAAAATACTGATAAAATAAGCTTGCAGTAAGTACAGTGTCTTTTGGATTTGAGTTTGGCCTGTGTCTACCCAAGGGTTGCTTTTGCAGTAGAGGAATTGTATGAATGGATCCAGGTGTGGCTGTAGGAGCTGCAGTTGCTGTGCATGTCCCATGGGAGATGGGACCACTCCAGTACCTGGCCTGGCTCTGGTTTTTTCTCAAAAAAAAAAAAGGGAAAAATACCTCTACAGTGGTGTTGTCTTCCACTGGGGCAATGGCAGCTGCCTGGCAAACCTCTGTAGTGCCACCCACAGCTCCAAGGAAAACGTGTTTGTTGGGCTTGTGTGCTTCACTGGGAGCAGGTCCTCAGCCAGGGGATGAATTAGGGGCAAGCTGGTGGTGCCCACTGGGAGCAGGTCATCAGCCAGGGATGAATTAGGGGGAAGCTGGTGGTGCCCAGCTGTTTCCCTGTGCAGGGGGCATGGGCAGCCCCCCAGAGCTCCTGGGGAGCAGCAGCTGAGCCCGCTGGAACCGGAGCAGCCCCTGAGACTTTCCTTGTGTTGCAGAACCCGGGCGACCTCGCGGGAGGAGAAGAACCTGCAGAGCTTCCTGGAGCAGCCCCGGGAGAAGTGGGTGGAGAGCGCCTTCGAGGTGGACGGGCCCCACTACTACACCGTGCTGGCCTTGCACATCTGTCCCCCAGAGAGGTGGAGGGCCATCCGTGGGGACATCCTCCGGCGCCTCCTCGTCACCTCCCACGCGCGCGTGGTGTCCCCGGGAGGAGCCAGCAGGTCAGTCCCCTCCCCTGGCTGGGCACCGCTCCTGTCACTGGCACGGAGCCCCACGGGTCACTGGCACAGTCACAGAGCTTGTGTCACCATCCCAGAGCCACTCGTGTCACTGTCACACCCGCTCCTGTCACTGTCACAGAGCCACCGCAGCTTCTGGGGAGTGCGTGTAGCTTACACTGGGTATTAACCCCTCTGAGTTAACCTCTCTGCACGCAGAGCTGCAGAGCCCCAGCCTGGGGTGGATTGGGTTGGGCTGGGTTGGGAGGGACCCCAAAGCCCCCCCCAGTGCCACCCCCCTCCATGGGCAGGGCCACCTCCTGCAGCCCAGGTTGCTCCAAGCCCCATCCAGCCTGGCCCTGAGCAGCTGCAACTGCAGCCCAGGGCTGGTGTGAGCAGGAGCTTTCAGTTCTGGGTGTTCCTTGGAGTGGATCAATGAGCTGATCAATGGAAACTATGCTTTTCCTTCTTCCTCCTCCAGCTCAGCACTGCAGCAGCTCCAGCCATGAGCTGTCTCTGAGCTGTGCCTCGCTCCCTGTTTGCCTCCCTAAAGAAGCTCGTTCTGGGCCCTTTTGATCAGTGTTCCAGCCTCCCTCAAATAGAAAAATAGAAATAGAAATCAAATGCCATTGCTTTTTAAAAAGAAAAAAATCAATAGCAGCTGTCAGGCACTTGAAGCACAAGAATAAGTGGCTGTGCCTGCCTGACAAAGGCACAATATTTCCAGAGAGGGAAAGGGAATTCCAGTTTCTGAAAGGATGATTTGAAATAGCTGTCATAATTAGGAATCAATTCATTATTATTCTAAGTCTCCTTAAAGGGCATTCTTATACTGATGACATTAATTAGGTGTTTGATAAAGTCATTACACTGTAGTTGCAGAAACCCAGCATGAACCAGTGCTCTTGGAAAAGGGAGAGAGCCCTGAAAGGGGCTCCTCTACTGATCTCTGTGCTGCTTTTGAGTTCCCCCGGGCTCCTGTTTCCTATTCCCAGCTCCCTGTCTGAATCCTGGGAAAAGGGGGGGTCCAACAGATCCAGGAGATGTCCTGGAGGCCCAGGGGTGTGCAGCTCTTCCTGTGGCTGGCAGAGCAAAGCACGGGGTGGATTTGCTGCTTTTTAAACCCTCACTAAATGGTTCTGTATTGGAACAGGCAGATTCAGGAACTTACAGCCAAAGCATCCAATCTCTGGAATTTCAGGGGAACACACTCAGAAATAGTGCTCAGGAATTATGTCAAGGTTTATTCAAGGGCTTTCTTTAATCTCTGCAGACTAAGAGAGCACAAAGCCTCCCTCCGATAAAGCCTCTCAGAAACAGCAATATGGCAGTTCTGATTTCCAAGGGCTGTGCTTATTTATTCTTGTGGAAAATCAGGAAGAGGGCGATGGATGGTGAAGCGCTCCACAGATAAGTGCCAATATCTGGAACTGGTAGGGCTGAGGCAGAGAGGAAGCCACTGGCTGTGACACCAGGGTGATGTCTGCATGCAAAGGATTCAAACTAGCATTCCACAGTCAGGGTGTTGTCTGGGAGCTGCTCCATTCCGAGAACAGCAGCTTGAAGGCTGGGGACACTCAAGGACTTGCTGCTACCTGTGCACCTCAGAAAGGGACAGGAGTCCCTGCAGGAGCCCACAGTGCACCTGAGAAAGGGACAGGAGTCCCTGCAGGAGCCCACAGTGCACCTCAGAGCAGCTGAGGATCCGCTCGAGGTCTGAAACATCCTGTAAATCCTGAGAAGGTGCAGCAAAGCTCTGCATTCCCTCCTTCCGAGGCAGCAAATCCCACACATTCCCTGTCCTGTGGGGAGGGGCCCATCCAGCTCCTCAGCTGGGCCAGTCAGTGTCAGACAGATTTGGGGAGAATCGAGCCAGAAAGGGCTCCTGGCTCTGCCAGGAGCGATGGGACCACAGGTACCACAGGGAGAAATGCTCAGAACCTCCCTTGTCTTGGAAACACTTCCCATTTAAACCCAAAGATGAAATTACCAGAATGGATCTGAGTTCTGGGTTTGTTCTGCTTTTGTAAATGTAATTTACAGATCCCAAAAAAATTAATTGAGTGTTCATTGTTACTGAACCACAAATTCTGCCTAAAAAAATCCTACAGATGTTTTTCAGTGTAGCTTTCACCTGGAGTTTGGGAGAAAAAGATCCTTTTGATTTTTTTCCCTTTGCTCTTCACTGTGACCTTTCTAAAATACTCCTGAGGGAAGCGAGGCTTCCCCAGTGTCCATGTCTGGCTTTCTGCTGGCAGTGCCTGTCCAGCTCCCAGGAATGGAGCACAGCAGCTCCAGAAGGTAACTACGGCCCTAACCCACAAGGGCCTTTTAGTTTTCAATTAAAGGAGCAGACTCCAATTAGATCAAACCCATTCACATGAAAAGAAAAGTCTGGCTTGCAGTATTTGGGAGGCCAGAATTAGCCTCGCTCTGAGTTGCTCTTCATCCCATGGAAATTTAGTCACCTTTACTAATTGGTTTTTCTTTAAATAATTAAGCTGAGCTGCCCGAGCAGGCTGCCACCTACTAGGATGTTTTAAGGGCACACACACAAATGGAGCCTTTAATAAGAGCAGCAAAATGTTCATTTTTCCCCCAAAAAAACCCCAGCCTGGGGCAGGTTGCAGCTGGGACCCCGTGTTGTGTTGCTGACTTGCAGCAGCAGCAGCTGCTGAGCTGCCCCTGGGTGCACAAAAAAAGGGCTTTTTGTTTTTCCAAAGCTCGGAAGTGTTGAGCAGGAAGCAGCACGTGATGGGGCAGACGTACCTGAGCAGCACAGGCAAGAAAATTCCAAACCCATTAGAGCTGCTGGCAGGAGGTTCTGCCTTGCCAGAACCTGTTTGTGATTAATCCTGCAGACTTTGGGAGCTGCTGTCCCAGCACAGCTCTGCACCTTTTAGGGCATTCCTACTGCTCTAAACCCTGATGCTGGATTTCCAGAAGAAGTCTTTTCCTGGCAGGAGAATAACCAAGGAGACATTAAATGGGAATTCCTCCATTTCTTCGAGGACGAGATATTTCCTGAGTCTTGCAGAAATGCTTTTATGAGTTAGAAGCACAAAGCTGTTCTGTCATTGATGCCTCCTGTGTGTGAGACCTTTGGTTATTCCTTCAGGAATCTGCTGCTCTCCAAGCAGTAACACACAAACAAGGGCTGGACGTTGTTTTTTCCTACTCTGCTGTTGACTTCTTCTGCAGTCTTAGCCCTCCACTTCTCTCTGGGCTCATTTCCTTCCTGTGGAATGAGGTTTTACTCACAAACCTGCTCTGGCCACGCAGCACAGCTGGAGCAAAGGCTCTGCCCAGCCTCAGGAATTGTGGCTCAGAGAGTCTCAGGTGCCCAGTGTGTGTTCCATGGCCAGAACACCCAGCCAGGCTGACTCAGAGCCATCCCCTGCATGTCCCTGATGGGCTCTGGGGCTGTTCCAGCTTTCATGCAGTTCATCAGGTGGGTTATCAAAGCCTCCTACAGGGATTAACTGCAGCCTGATTTCCTTCTCCCAGACTGGCAGATAAGGCCGTGAAGGAATACGCCACGTACCGCTCGGGCCTGCTCTTCTGGGCACTTGTAGATCTCATTTACAACATGTTCAAGGTAAGGGGAGCACTGGGATTCCTCTGCAGCAGCTCCAGTTCAGCTCTAGCAGCTCTCTCACCTGAGCAACTACATGAGTTTGAAATAGAAGGCAAAGTGTGAAGCCCCTTCCTCCAAGATCCTTGGAAACAAAACTTCACAGAATCCCAGGATGGTCTGGGTGGGGAGGGACTTCAAAGCCCATCCCATTCCACTCCCCTGCCATGGGCAGGGACACCTTCCACTATCCCAGGCTGCTCCAAGCACCATCCAACCTGGCCTTGGATGCTTCCAGGGATCCAGGAGCAGCCACAGCTTCTCTGGGAATGCTGTGCCAGGGCCTCCCCACCTTCACAGGGAAGGATTTTTTCCTTCTTTTTTCTTCTTCACCTTGTGAAAGCAGAAGGGCCACAGGAAGCTGCCTGTGCTCATTGTATCCCTTACAGTTCAGTATCTGAAGAATTGAGAGACTTTCCCAGCTGGCAGCACTCCTGTATTTGTGTATTTGCTTATTTCTCCTGTTCATTGTTCATGGAAGGAAGGACATTTCAGGCTGTGCCAGGGAAGTGGCTGGGTGAGGAAGGAGGTAGGGGCTGAAGGAAACCTGCAGCTTCCAAAGAGGGGTCAGTACTCAGGGTGAGAAGAGGCCTGGGACCTTGCTTCATTCTGTAAAAAAAGATCTGAAGTTGCACTGGGGGAATTTCTTTCTCTGTTGGTTGTTTGCAAGAGGCAGGGACAGAAATCCAGGAGCAATGGGAGAAGGCACCAGGGTTTGCAGTAACTCTTTTTTTTAAAATTAAATAATTATTTTTTGGCCTGATTTGGTGTCCTTGTCCCCTGTCAGAAGGTGCCTACCAGTAACACAGAGGGAGGCTGGTCCTTCTCTCTGGCTGAGTTCATCCGACACAACGACATGCCAATACACGAGGCTGCAGACAAGGCCCTGAAAACCTTCCAGGAGGAATTCATGCCAGTGGAAACGTTTTCCGAGTTTTTGGATGTGGCTGGTGAGTGTTTGCTTGCCCTTTTATAGGCTGCCTTGTGCAGCTCGTGACTGGAGACAGCAGCATTCCTGCCACTGCTGCAGCTGTGGGGATGGGACAGGGAGAGGAGGGACACCAGCAGTGCCCAGCCACGGCCTGAACTGTCCCAAACCAGCTGGGGGACACCTGAGCAGCTCCAGGCAGGAAAATCTCTCCCAGCTGATCCTGCAGATCCCCCCTGCTCTGTTAAACACCTGTAGCACAGCTGGGAGGTGTTTGGGGTTGAAGGCTGTGAACAGATGACTGTGCACCAGAGGCAGCAGCTGGGTGCAGCCAGAGTTGCTCCCCAAGGATTTTGGTGCCTCCAGGAGTCAGGAGATGCTGAAAACCTGCAGGGAAGCTGCTCTTTCTTCCCTCAAGATCTGTGCCCCAGGCCAGGCTCTCACTGGCCCACACAGGGAGCAGAGCTGCATCCCTGGAGCTGCACAAGAGCAGTTCCATGTGGATTTCATGTACACATTTCAGTCCCTCCTGGTGCATCCAACGGGGCTCACCCTCCTCGTGTCCAGCCTTAAAATAACCCTGCAGCTGTCAGGAGCTCACACATGGCCCAGCACAAATCCCTCGTGGGAGCAGGACCATCAGCTTCATGGGGCTGACTACTCTCTCTTGTCTTCTTCTGTTCAAAGGACTCTTGTCAGAAATCAATGATCCCGACAGCTTCCTCAAGGATCTCTTGAACTCCATCCCCTGAGCCGCCAGCACGGAGAAGCTTTGGGCAGAGACTCCATTGCTTGCCTTCCACCCCTCTGTGTCCCTCCTCGTGCAGTCTGTCCCTTCCCTGAGGAGTGCTGCAGTTTTTTGTTGGAATTTTTTTTTGGTTTGTTTTCGTTTTTTGGTTTGTTGGTTTTTTTTTTATTTTCTACAATTTTTCTTCATGGAGTGATTTGGAATTTAGATTTGTTTTATCTTGTGTTTCAGCGCTTCTATCTGTAAAGCCTTGTGCATTCAAGCTGTTTGAAAGAACTTGTACAGAGAGGAATCCAAACCAGTAAATCTTAATGCTTTAGTGTGCACCTCTTTGAAGTTAAATAAACCGAACAAATGGGTAAGCTGGATTTGACTGGTGCTTGAACCAGGCAGGAGCCTGAATGCTCAGGTTTCTCACATTTCCTTCCAGAGATGCTGCTCTGTCCAGCCCTGGGCCTGGCCAAGGAACCCCAGAAGCAGAAGGCTCCCAGAGGGAGCAGGTTCTGTGTGGGGCAGGAGCCTNCTCTCACTGGCCCACACAGGGAGCAGAGCTGCATCCCTGGAGCTGCACAAGAGCAGTTCCATGTGGATTTCATGTACACATTTCAGTCCCTCCTGGTGCATCCAACGGGGCTCACCCTCCTCGTGTCCAGCCTTAAAATAACCCTGCAGCTGTCAGGAGCTCACACATGGCCCAGCACAAATCCCTCGTGGGAGCAGGACCATCAGCTTCATGGGGCTGACTACTCTCTCTTGTCTTCTTCTGTTCAAAGGACTCTTGTCAGAAATCAATGATCCCGACAGCTTCCTCAAGGATCTCTTGAACTCCATCCCCTGAGCCGCCAGCACGGAGAAGCTTTGGGCAGAGACTCCATTGCTTGCCTTCCACCCCTCTGTGTCCCTCCTCGTGCAGTCTGTCCCTTCCCTGAGGAGTGCTGCAGTTTTTTGTTGGAATTTTTTTTTGGTTTGTTTTCGTTTTTTGGTTTGTTGGTTTTTTTTTTATTTTCTACAATTTTTCTTCATGGAGTGATTTGGAATTTAGATTTGTTTTATCTTGTGTTTCAGCGCTTCTATCTGTAAAGCCTTGTGCATTCAAGCTGTTTGAAAGAACTTGTACAGAGAGGAATCCAAACCAGTAAATCTTAATGCTTTAGTGTGCACCTCTTTGAAGTTAAATAAACCGAACAAATGGGTAAGCTGGATTTGACTGGTGCTTGAACCAGGCAGGAGCCTGAATGCTCAGGTTTCTCACATTTCCTTCCAGAGATGCTGCTCTGTCCAGCCCTGGGCCTGGCCAAGGAACCCCAGAAGCAGAAGGCTCCCAGAGGGAGCAGGTTCTGTGTGGGGCAGGAGCCTCTGGGCTTGTGCTCTGCAAGGNTAATAATAATAATAATAATTATTTTAGAGGCTGAGTAACTCCCCAGCCCATTTGGTGCCCTTTGTTAGCGTTGGCCACGTGCTGGGATCTGGCAATTAGCAGAGGAGTGAAGGTGCTGTGTTTTTCTCACCTCCGTGGGGGCTGATGTCACTCCTGGCAGCTGGAGTTGCAGCTGAGGGGGGGAACCGGGCAGGAAATGCCCTGGAGAGGTTTGGGTCGGTGTCCCACGAGGGACTCAGGGCTGGGTTGGTGGCTCTGCCTGGCCCTGTGAAGTGCAGGAGGGGCCGGTGTGGGGTTGGCTCTGTGGAGCAGCAATCCCGCACCTCTACTGCCCTGGAACCACATCAAAGGGCAAACACACCTCGCTGTGAAGCCCTGCAGAGTCAGAGCTAACAGTCCTCTCTGCAAACAGCAGCTGGGCTGCTCCAGGGTGGGTGCAGGAGTTACTCAGGGCCCCCGCTGTGCAGCAGCCGGGGCAGTGCCAAACCCCTGTGCAGTTAATGACCTCCAGAGCTGCCCGGGTGTTGAGAGCAGCAGGAGCAGCTCCCAGGGAAGCTGGGCTTTGTGGCTGCTTCTGAAGGTTCTCAGCACGGTGCAGGACTGAAGCCCCACCACGTTTTGACTTTGCCATTTGTGTGAGGGGAGTGGGGAAGCTCCACACACGAGGCTGGGGAGCTGGCAGGGACACCAGGCTGCCTTCCTTCCGTACTCGGTGTCCTTCTGACAAAACCAGACCTGTTCCCCTGCAGCCACAGCCTCGGGGTGCCCTCAGCTCCTCTCCCCAGCTTTGCCTGCCCGGCCAAGGAAGGATGTTGCCCTTGGCAGGAGCTTCTGCAGCTTTCCCAGCCAGGGAGCTCCAGCACAGCTCAGGATGGAAATCCTGGTTTGCTTCACTTGTGCCGGCACAGATCTTCTGCAAAAACAGATTCAGCTGCTGCAGGAGCTGGTGAAGTCTCTAGCAGGCAAATCACTGCGTTTCTACCCCTTCAGCTGGGTCAGCAGATCCTGAGTTCCCAGAATGTGGTTACTGTTTGTTCAACATTAATGACTGAGGAGAGGCATCCTAGAGGAAGGTTTGAAACTGTTCTTACAAACAGCCTGCAATGAGCTCCCCAGAGCTGTCCTGGGTGGCTTTGCAAAGGCCCAGGGATGTACTTTGGAAAAAAAAGGCGGTGCCTGGGGTGCCTCCCTGCCCAGAGCACAGCAGGGCTGGGATTTATAGACAAGCCAGAGCTGAAAAGAAAGTGGGAACATCCTGACAGTGTTCATGGAGCAGATTGGCCTGGGAGGGACTGAAGGTGACAATAACAACCCCAGAAGACCTAGAGAGGGACAAGAACAAAAAGTGTTTTGGAAAGTTTCAGCTGGTCCAGGCCACACTGAGAGGCTCCAGTGTTCTCAGTGGTCCAAAAAGGCAAAGAGCTCCAGGCTCCAAAATCCCCTGGACTGGGGCTGGGAAGTCAGCATAGACTTTGTGGAGTTTGTTACTTCAATTACGAATTAGAAGACTGAGGGAAAATGCCTCAAAATGGATGAAATCACTCAAAGTGATGAACTGAACCGTGAGCTGAACAACAGAGAGTCAGCCCCCTCTCCAAAAAAAAATTAATTTTTTTGGCAGAGACATTATTTGGGGGAAAAAGTCCTTTGTGATGCAGGAGAGCCTGGATGAGCTGTGGGATTGCTTTGAACCTGACTGTGGGCAGGAGCTCCCTGAGTTTCTGACATCCCTGCGCTGGGTCGGGCTCCAGGCTTTAATTAATGTGGAGATTAATTAAATCCGGGGAGAGCAGGGAGCCCAGGGACCTGCTGGGCTCCCCCCCTGCTGCAGGGGACACGGAAACCCGACCTTCCCCCGGGATTCCTGATGGTTTCTTGTCCTGCTGCCTCCTCCCTCTGCAATTCCCTGTTCCAAGGCCGGCAGTGCCCTCTGGAAGTGCTGCAGGGCTGAATGCCCTTCCCACCAGAATGGAACATTCCCGCTCCTCTCTGTCCCTTCCCGACTTCCAACCAGCCCCAGCCAAGCCCTCCCGTGTTTCGTCTCTCTCTGCCACTGCCTGGAAGTGTTTCCAAGCCAGCAGCGGGCTGGAGCTGCTGAGCACAAACCCACAGCGAGCTGCGATGTTCTGGTGCCGCTCAAGATTCCCCGGACTCTTTCCGATGGAGGAAAAGTGATTTTTCTCCTTGGACGCGCATCTGTGGCACCTTTCAGGACACGTGGGTCCTTCAGCAAGGCCGTGGTGGAGCCTTGAGGGATACGGTGGGGACACCTGGGGGTTGCAGTCCCCCAGACCTGGATGGAATCCCACATTTCCCTGCAGGAATGTCACACCAGGTACCGCAGGAATGACCCTCCGGCCACACCGTGGGCAGGAGCCTCCAGCCCCTGGGTGCACACAGCAAATCCAGCATCCTGCAGGATTCCCTCCTCGCCTTTGGGGCAGCCCAGCTCCAGCTCAGGGCTTATTCCCGATCAGTTCATACCCCAGGGAGCTCGAGGATCCTCAAGCGTCCTCCAGGCAGGAGAGTGACAGAAACGAGCACAAAACCACCAAGTCCAGGCTCCCAAATGAACTCCCGAGCGTCACCAGGCGGGTTTGGAGCAGCTCTGGGGAGAGGCCACCCTGCAGCCCAAGGAGGCTCCCGATACATTCCAGAGACCTCCTGTGGTCCGGGTGGCTTTTTTAGAAGCCACCCTTGGGTCACGTTTCTGTTCCCTGCCCGAGCCGATAACAAAACGGGGATTGGCCTTGACTCGTTTGCTGCACGGCCACGTTCCCGTTCCAGGTGGGCTGATTCACAGCTCACGTGTGAGGAATCAAGGACAGAGAGAAAAACACACTGTGAGCTCACCAGGAGGGCTGGGAAAGGGGGTTGGGTGGATTAAAGACAAAATCACTTCAGAGATGTCCCCCTGGCACACCAAGTTGCTGGGAAAAGCCAGGGGCAGCCATGTGAACCTCCAGGAATAGTCACTCCCTTGTTTCCAAGAGGGAAAAAAAATTAATGATTTTTCCCTATTTGCAGATTTTTTGGCAGGATTGATCCCACCTGTTCACATTGACAGTGGGGGGGGAACCAGCTCCAGCCCTTTTATCCCAACCCTGGAGATCAGCAGGGATCCCACTCCCCTCCCCCATGAAGGTGTCAGTGGGAGAATATGCTTTTGGGTAAAATTACCAATAAAATGGCACAAAGGACTTGTGGAGGGGAAGCCCTTGTGCTGTGTTTTAACCCCAGGCAGGTTGGGGGTCTTCAGGCCCCCAGAAGGCACCATCCCAGGATGGGGAGGTTTTAGGGTGTGTGAGGAGGTCTGGATGTGCCTCTGGAGAGATCTCATTTTCCTGGTGCTTATTAAGCCTTTCCTGAGCGGGATCCTCCCGTGCTCGGTGCTGTTGCTTGCAGGTCCCAGGTTTGAAGTGGGAATTACAACCTCCCTCCTGTCCCACAGAGATTTTCTCCCTCATCCCGCTGCTGCCAGAGAACCCAGGAGGGATCAGACACATTCCCAGCTCCCTGATCCTCACACCTGGATGCTGCAGAGCTCTCCTGCCCCTTCCCTTCCCCCCAGGAGCATCGGGCACCTCACAATGGATTTCCCGCTCCGAAAACCAGGGTTTTTCTTCTGGAAAGGTCCCCACCCTGGCACTCCTCGGCCTGACTCAGCCTGGTCCCTTCCCTTGGGAAACACAAACCCTCTGTGGGTGAATCACGGCCGGAGCTGTGGGAGAACCCAACCAAACCTTCAGGTTCTCAGTGCTCCACAAATGTCCCTGGAGCCGCAGGAGAAATGGGAACGATCAGAGAGCCCAGCTCTGCTTCTGGGGCTGCTGCCACGAACCCCAGCCTGCCCCACAGGAGGAATGTTTTGGGGTTTTTTTGCCACTGGAGAAGCGGGATAACACCTGCCCTGCAGCCCTTCTCCAGTGGGGAAAGTGTGATACAGAAAAAGGCAAATATTGAGCAGAAATTGGAAAAATTCAGGTGTTTGTGGTTTAAGTTCAGCTTTGACTATGGAGAGAGGCTGAGCTTTGAAAAACCAGGAATATCAGGAACACCATGTTTAGTCTTGGCTGTTCTTGCCAGGGATGTTGGGTCTGACACCTTTCCCATCTTTCCCATCTTTCTCGTCTTTCCCATCTTTCCCTGCCATAGGTACAGGGCAGGGGCTGCAGAAGTGATAAAGGAGATGTTTTAATCTGGGGAAGGAGGCAGAGGGCAGGGCAGCCAGGGACACCCTGGGCTGTTGGGCTCGAGCTCCTCAGATGGAGAGATCTCTGCCCTAATGATGATAACTCAATAATTACTGTCATTAATCATAGTCCCACTTGTTCTTTCCCAAGCGTTGTGCCAGCAAGACCTCAGTCACCCTCAGCACATGCCATGGGGAGAGCCAGGGCTGTCCTCAGCCCGACATGGGAGTTTGGGATGGGAAAGGGCTCGGGATGCTCCTGTGGAGACTGAAATCCTCGGGGGCTTGGGCACAAATGACAGCCCTGGGCAGCCGGGACAGCCCTGAGAGAATCCCGTGTTCAGCCCTGGTGGTGTTTGGGTGTTGTCTCTGGTGTCCCACGCTGGAGGTGCCCACCCCACCCCAGAATCCGTGTTTGGGACACCCCAAACTTCTGGCCCTTCTCGGGGGTTTGATCCCCGGAGCTTCTCCCAGGCCGCTGTTTTTAATCTCATTTAATGAGCAAACAGGGCTGAGCTGCGAACCCAGCAGCATCCTTTAATTACTCCTAACGTTTGATGGCAACAAGCTGATTCCCGAGGGATGACATCAGGCACCAAAGGCGCATCTCCTGGAGAGCCGGGTCATTCCCATTTCTCTTCCCTGCAGCCGGATTTTGCTGCTCTCAGCAGCTTTTCGTAACCCAGCGGCTGCAGCAGCGCTCCCCAGCCCAGGGCTGGAACCGCGGGGGCTCCACCCGAGCGCGTCTCCCTCAGGAGCAGCCCAGGAAGTTGGGAAAGCCGGGAGGGAGTCGCTCCAAAGCTTCGGCTCCGTGACTCACTGAGCTGACACCGCGGGTTCGTGCAGCCACCGCGGGCATCCCCCGGGCTCTAGGATGGGAACATCTCCAGGTGTGATGTCCCCTCTCAGGGGTCCCTCTGACCCTGCTGGGTGCTCCGGGTGTGATGTCCCCTCCTCAGGGGTCCCGCTGTCCCTGCTGGGTGCTCCGGGTGTGATGTCCCCCCTCAGGGCAGGTCCCTGCTGGGTGCTCCGGGTGTGATGTCCCCCCCTCGGGGCAGGTCCCGCTGTCCCTGCTGGGTGCCCCAGGTGTGATGTCCCCCCCTCAGGGCAGGTCCCGCTGTCCCTGCTGGTGCAGAAGAGGGGAGGTGGGAGATGCCGGCACAGGAACCGGGATGCTCGGGGGAAACCCGGCCCCACATTCCCGATCCACGTCCAGTGCTCCCACCACAGCTCCCACCAGGAAGATTTCCTTCACTGTGCCCTGCAAAACCTGTCAGGCTGAAAACGCACAGTGCAAGCAAGGAGAAGAGTCAGCTGATGGCTTCTGGAAGAGAGATTCAGACAGGGAGCTAAAGATAAAGCCAAATTCAATTTAGCCCTCCTCAGGGCTTGGAGCTTTGGGTGCTGCTCAACCCAGCAAAGTTTGGGGCAACGACGAAAAATAAATCATTTATTCTGTTAATTTAAAAGTCATCCTGCACTTAAATTAATCAGGCCAGGGTCCGTCTGCTGTCTTCAGAACGAAAAGCGTGACCATTTTGGGATTGAAACGGAGCACGTGAGGATGGCCGGATCCCCTCGCAGCACCCTGAGATTATCCTGGAGGATCAATCCCCGCCCCTGGGACACACCCGAGCAGCCTGTCCGGGCCCATCGGTGCATATTTGCCGCTCTACTCAATGCAGACGCGAATGTTTGGTTCCTAAGGAAGCAGAGAGCGCTGCCGCCGTCTCCACGGAAATACCGGCCTGTCTCGACCGCGGATGCTCCGCTCAGCATCTTCATCTCCTCCTGAGCTCAGCCGCCCTTCGGGGCTGCACCTGGGGCAGGAGGTTTTGTTTGCAAAATATTTACACCTCTCCTTGGAGGAGATCGGCCCCGGCCGGGCTGGGAGGGGGTGGGGATGCGAATCCAATCCTTCCCTTGCATCCCAAATTCTCTGCTGCAGGCTCGTGCGGTACTTTGGCTGTGCAGGAGCGTCCTCTCTCTTTGTGGCTGGATCTGGTTTGTGCTGCTGACCCCCATAAAACCCCAAAAGTGGGCAAATGAGGTTTTTGTGACTGCGGGAATAAACCTGCGGCGGGAGAAGGTGATGGGTCTCGGCAGCGGCTCCTCTCTCCCCTGAGCTGATAGGACAGGGAGGGGACAAACTGGGGGACCAGGCAGAGTTTTGGGAGGAGAAACCTCCTTTAAAGGCAGCGAAGGTGCAGGGAGGAGAAGCTGCTGCTGTGTCACTCCTGGTGTCACTCATCCCTCCCACGCACCCACAGCAGCCGCCCCACAAACACTTTCTGTTCCCGCCGCGTGCCCGGGTGACGATTCCCGGAACGATCCAAAGGCTTCCCCTAAAGGGCTGGGAGCCACTCCGGTGACGGACCCGGCCCTTTCCCCGCGGGTGACACCGGGGATGGGGTTTCGGTGGGGCTGAGTCACCCGCGGAGTCACTGGGGCCGTCCCCACGTCCTGCCCATCCTCCCACATGTCCGTGGAGGGCCCGGGCGGGCAGGGTGGTCCCTGCCCCCATTTCCCAAGAAAAAACCCCGGTGCTGGTGCAGAAAAGGTGCTGATGGGGTGGGAAAGGCTTTGCTGGCCAAAAACGCAGCCGGGATGAGGCTGACACCACCCCCCTGCTGATGCTCGTGCACCATCACAGGGCTCTGGGGTAAAAACCAACCATTTTTGGGGTGGAACTATCAAAGTTCCAGCAGCCTGGTTTGCCAGAAGACCCTCACTCAGGAAAGAGTATGAGGGCGAGAGCCCAGGGGAGCGATGCCAACCCCGTGGTGATGCTCTTCAGCCAGGGAGCAGCACCTGCGACACAGGACGGGAGCCCTGGGGATGGGTTTGGGTCGGTTTGCCTGGAAAATTGTCACTGCACCAAGGAAACAAGAACTCCCATGGGTGCCAGACTAACAGAGCCTCAAGGGATACAAACAGCCCCAGGAAAATGAATATTAAAAATCTGAGCAGATCTAGAGAATAGCCCTGAAAACGGTCACCGAGGTTTGGGAGTGCAGGGTGCTGCCCAAGGGAAGGGAAAATGGGTGTAAAATCAAATCCGAGGGCCCGGATTCCCCAATCCCTGCTCCAGCCCGAGTTCGGGTGAAGCAACTGGCAGCAAAAACACTCCCGATGCGTTGTTATTGTCGTCGGCATCGGCGGGGTGCTCACTGAGAGTCCCTGCACTCAGAAATAGCCCCATTTCCCAGCCCTTTTCCTCCCAGTCCGAATAGGAAAGGGCTCATCAGCGCTCCATTATTTATATCTGCGATTGGCAGGCAGAGGGGAGCTTTCCTCGGCAGGAATCGCAGGAATTCCCTGCAGGAATGTCCCCGGCCTGGCACGAGGTTGGTGGCAGCGGTCAGGCCAGGGCTGCAGGGCCCTCCCGGGGAGGGAATTCCCATCTCTCCCAGCCCAAGATTAATTAATTACTGAGATTAATTCAGGGGGACTCCCTTGCAGGGGCCGGGATGGAGCCGCAGCGGGATCCAGGAGGTGACAGCGGCCATCCCAGGGAGGGGCTGGAGCTCATTAGGGAAAGGACTCATTTGATTTAATGACCTTGGGATCCAGGGCGCTGCAAGATCACGGGGCAGGTACAAAACCCTTCATTGTCTGGTTTATCACCCCCTCGGGCGTTTTCCTGATTCCCTAAGGGAGAAAATAAAACTCAGCTGGATTTTCCCACCTGTTGAGCACGGGGTTCTGAAATCACCCGGTTCCTTCCAGCACCACCAGCGAGGGTGTCAGGTGCCCGAAACGAGGGAAACCCGTAAAATCCTTAAAATCCATAAAATCCTTAAAATCCATAAAATCCCAGCATGGCTTGGGTTGGAAGGGACCTTAAAGCTCATCCCATTCCACCCCCTGCCACGGGCAGGGACACCTTCCACTGTCCCAGGTTGTTTCAAGACTTGGAGTTACCCAAATCTGGGACAAACCCACTCCTGGCTGGCTGCTGCCCCCAGTAACGCCCTCGGTATCAGCAGTTTTAGTCAATTCTTGCATTTTCCGAGTGTTTCTGTGGATCTGCGGGGTGACACAAGCCACGAAAACATTTCTTGGGGAGCTGCAAACGGCTTTTGATTGGAATCTGGCTCTGTTTGCTGCCACCCAGCAGCAGCAGCCACAGCCCTGCCCCGCAGCCGAGCACCGAGAGGAGTCTGTAACCTCAGCCCCAAACACAAACCGAGCTGAGGAGGTTTTGGGCTCGGGGAGAGACAATCTCTCAGTTGTTTCTTTGAGTCAACCTTTAAGGAAGCACCTCCACCCAGCACATTTATTTTTTCTTCCAGGAGGTGCTGGAAAAACACAGGTTTGTAACCCATTAACAGAGCCCTTTGAAGAGCCCTGGTTTCGGTGCTGAGCGTTGGCTGGAGGTGCTGGAGGAGTTTCAGCGAGTGGGGATAAATACAAATATAAATATAATTATAAATAATATAAATATAAATATAGCCTGGCAAGCCCCATGGTTTTATTTCAGAAATGATATTTGAGTAAACAGTGTTCCTGCATCTTCACACCAGCCTGATTGAGGGTTTTCTGTGTGTTTCCCTTGCATTGTTCCGTGCCCAGCAGAGCAATGCAATGATCACATCATTCAATTAAACAATATCCTTTGATTGCCCGTGGCCCAAAGGTCCAGGAGCAGCAGCTGGGAAACGCTCATTTAATAACTTAATTATTATATTATCAGCATTGTTTAGCACTTAGGCAGGGCTCTGCTTTGGGATAACAAAATCCAGGGTTTATAATTTAGTCCGATCTGACCTAATTGTGCAATCATGGGATCATGGAGTGTTGAGGGATTGGAATGGCCCTTAAAGATCATCCAGTCCCAACCCTGCCATGGACAGGGACAATTCCCACTATCCCAGGGTGCTCGAGGCCTTATCCAGCTTGGCTTTGAACGCTGCCAGGCTTGGGGCATCCACAGCTCCTCTGGAGCCGTGCCAGGGCCTCCCCACCCTCACAGGAACAATTTCTGCCCAATATCCAAACAATATTTCCCCTCCTTCAATTTGTACCCTTTTCCCCTCGTCCTGTCACTCCAGTTCCTGATGCAGAGGCTTCCCTGTAGCCCCTTCAGCCCCTGGAAGGTGCTGGGATGTCCCCACACCCCATTCTGTTCTCCAGGCTGAACATTCCCAACTCTCCCAGCCTGGCTCCATAGGAGATTATCAGGGGATTAATAACTCCGTGGTGTCCCCGAGAGCCGGCAGCAGGGATGCAAGGCCGGGGCCTTGGGTCTCATTTCCTGTACTTTTGCCCATTAATGCCGGGACTTCCTGCGGGCTCGGGAGCGCCTTTGGGCTCTGGGGTCCCCCAAAAATCACCGCCCCCCCCC
>VZTH01006770.1:0-11214 GCA_013397815.1 Aleadryas rufinucha | reverse complement strand
TATTTATTTTTTAAAATATATTTAAAATATATAAAATATGTTTAAATATATATGTTAAAAATATATCCCCCTTTTAATTCTGAAGGGCCTCGGTTACATAAAATATTTTCCCAACGTTTCTTCAGTTAAAAGGTGAATTTAGAAAAAGATTTCTTTCTCAATAAATAACTCTAATTATGTAATATGCATTTATATAAATATAAACAGACATTTATAAATACCTCGTGTACAAGTAGATAAACACATACATTTATAAATACAAATGTGGACACAGAAATACATAAACACCCAAACCACACAAATTTAAATATGTAAACACGCAAATACAGCTTAATATCAAATCCAGGGATATTTCCATGGGCAAACATGCAAGCAGAAATAAATAGAGAAAACAGAAACAGAGATATTTAAATATGGGAAGCAGCCATTAGAAATGCAGGTATTTGGCTTAGGTTTTGTAATTTGCTCTCTTTTTAAGCACTTCCTGATTCCTGGGCAGGAGCACCCCAGTGCCAGCCCTGGCTGGATTATGGGATATCGGTGCCATTCCCAAAGGGATTTGTTCTGTGGGGCAGGAATTGCCTCTCTGGGAATTTGGTGTGAGTGAGGAAGGTGGAAAGTTCTTCTGGAAGTGTCCCAGCCCATGGCAGGGGCGGAACTGGGGGGTATTTAAGGTCCTTCCCAATCCAAAGCAGTCTGGGATTGTGGGATCCCTTTTCCTGGGGAATGTGGCACGGGAGGAGCAAGGAGGGAGGCGCTGATGAGGGAATGGGGATGTTGGGGCTGTCAGACCCTGTGGGATCACCTGGTGCCAGCACAGGGAGGGACCCTGCTGCTGAGGGGACGGGCTGGAGGGAGGATCCATAAGGAAAATGCTCAACCTGGACAGGAGGAATGTGGAATTATCACAGAACCAGGGAATGGTTTGGGTTGGGAGGGACCTCAAATCCCACCCCTGCCATGGCAGGGACAGCTCCCACTGTCCCAGGCTGCTCCAAACCCATCCAGCCTGGCCTTGGGCACTGCCAGGGATCCAGGGGCAGCCCCAGCTTTCCTGGATCTCCCCACCCTCCCAGGGAACAATTCCTTCCCAATATCCCATCCATCCCTGCCCTCTGGCAGTGGGATCCATTCCCTGTGTCCTGTCACTGGGGCAAATTTCAGTCTGTATTCTCGGGCATTTTCCTGGAATCCAGCTCAGTGTGAGGGTGAATCCGTTCATTCCATGCAGGGAGTCTCTGTTATTCCTGGAGAATCCCAGAGGAGCTGTCCCTGAGGGTCCCCACGGTCCCACATTCCCAAATCCCTGTGCCCTGCTCCGTGTGCCGGGTGGGTGCTGGGAATGGCTCCAGCCCTCCGTGGGCAATGCACGAGTCCTTTCCTGTGGAAAACATGGAAATCATGGAAATCAGGGACTGAAGCAGCCCGGTTCCAAATGCCACATGCATACACAAAGCAGGGAATGAATATGCATGGAATTAATTTGGGCTCCCATTCCAGCAGCGGGAGCGGAGCCGGGCACTGCGCTCCCTGTGTCAGGATGTCCTGGATGTTGGATAAAGAGCTTCCCTCGGAGCTGTGTCTGGGGGATTTAGGGTGGATATTGGGAAAGGTTCTTCCCCCAGAGGGTGCTGGGCACTGCCCAGGCTCCCCAGGGAATGGGCACAGCCCCGAGGCTGCCAGAGCTCCAGGAGCGTTTGGGCAGCGCTGCCAGGGATGCCCAGGGTGGGATTTTGGGATTGTCCTGGGCAGGGGTTGGATCCATGATCCTTGTGAGTCCCTTCCATCCCACGATATTCCATGATTCTGTGATCTGTGCGTGCCAGGAATGGCATTCAGCATCCCGGGAGCCCCAGCTGCAGATCCAAAGCCCGATTCCCATCTCCAGGCATCCTCCTGGATGGCTTCAACAGCCCAGGGAAGGGTTCGGTGGCAGGAATTGTCGGGCTTGGAGTGGTGATTCCATGATGGATCACCTGTGTCAGCGGGAACATCTGGAAAGGGGAGCTGATGGGATGGGATGGAATGGAATGGAATGGAATGGAATGGAATGGAATGGAATGGAATGGAATGGAATGGAATGGAATGAGCAGGAGCGATTCCAGGGGGAGCCACATCCATGTCTGCAGGGAGAAGTGTCCAGGAAGGAGGTGGAGGAGCAGGGATTCCTCATTCCTGCTGGGCTGCAGGATGGGAGCAGCTCTGGGATAATGGATGTAGCTGGAGCAGGGGGGGCTCAATCTTGCTTTTGAGGAAGAAATTTAAAAAAAAAAATATTAAGAAGAGGAGGGAAAAGCCCAAAGGGATTTCCAGGAATGGCTCCAGGTGTGTGTTCCCCCTCTCCTCCAGTGAGATGGGGTTTCCTACAGACAGCTGAACTTCCAGGTTTTTAATGAGGCCACTGAACAACCCCTGAGAGGATCTGGGGGTGAAGAGAGAGAGAAACCTCGTGTGCTGCTCCACCAGTGTGAAATACCCTGTGGAACAGCTGGAATGTGGATTTGGGATTCTTTCCCAAAGCAGTGAGCACAGCCGAGTCCGTTCTTGGGTTTCTAAGTTGAGCACAAAAGGTAAAACCGTGGTTTAAGTCTCGTCACTGCTGCAGAATTCCCTGAGAATTCCTTTGTGCCTCTTTCCTGCAGTCAGTCCAGCAGCAGGCAGAATTCCTGCCCTGGAATTCCTGCCAAGGCCAGGCTGGATGGGGCTGGGAGCAGCCTGGGACAGTGGGAAGTGTCCCTGCCCATGGAATGGGATGGGACTGGATGGGATTTGGGGTCCCTCCCAACCCAACCATCCCATAATTCCAGCATCCTCTTACAGTAAATTCTGAACTAACAGGAAAATCCTTTCTTAAAATTCCTTTTAGCAGAGACACCACAGAGCAATTAAAATGCTCAGAGTGTAACTGCATTTCCACATTTAAAACATGGCATTAAAGGGGTTTTAATGGGGATCCAGCCAGTGCCTGTCCCAGGAGCAGAGATCCCGGTTTTCCCTGGCTGCAGGCGGTGGAATTCCGCCTTCCCCTCTGCAAACAGAGGCCTGATGCCCCTCAGAGGGTGTCCAGAGGGAGGCCCTGGTGTTATTTAAGGGTGGCTGAGCACTTTTCCCAGTTTTTAGCAGCTTGGTAGCTCCTGAAGGGACACCCAGGGACTGATTTCCAGACTGGGCTTTAACCTCTCCCCACAACCCCCACGTTGGGCTCTCCTGACAGACGGGTTTAGGTGAGAGTTGGGTAATTAGGAATTTAATCACCCTGCCTCCAGTGAAGAGGATGTTTTTTCAGCACAGAAAAAAAAAAGCAAAGTTGAAAGGTTTCATTCCAGAGAGCAATTTGCAGGACTGATAGCCTGGAATGACTTGTTTGCCTTAAAAATAACTGGATGGGAAACCCATTGGAAGTCATTGAGGTGTCCAGGAGGGAAGGCAGGAAATGCAGGAATGACCTCGTTTCACCCCAAAACACAAACATCTGTCTGGCATTTCGTAGGCCCAGCTCAGCCAGTGCTGGTTTCAAACCTTCAGGCTCAGAATTATTTCAACTGTTGGAATTATCACTGAGATTCCAGTGCCTTGCTGGGGTTAAATCATGGAATTGTTTAGGTTGGAAAAGCCCTGTAAGGTCAAGTTCCTCCAGCACTGCCCATGTCCCCAGGTGCCCTAAATTCTGTGCATTTCCCCCAAGTTTTGAGTGTTGCTGTTGGAAGTGAAGTGGGATTTTGCTTCTCCAGCGGTTTGTGTTTGATTTGGTGGGAAATCCACGATATTACAGAGAGCTCCTTTATTCCAGAGGGCAGCCGTCCCAAAGCCGGGTTTGCAGAACAGGAGGCAGGATGGGAAAGGGAAAAGGGCACTGCTGAGAGCAAAACTGTGCGGGAGGAAGGAATGGGAATATTCCAGAGGGGATTTGTGGCAGCCAGATCCTCACCTGGGACCGGGGAGCTGCAGTTCCTGCGCCAGAAATGCGAATCCAGGGAAAGTTTGGGCGGTTTTATGGATACTTAGGATAATGTGGAGCGGCCCTTCATGTAGGTGTGAGCTCCTGGCTGGTCCTCAGGGCGCAGGATGGGAATTTAGTTGGGAATATCCCTTTCCCTGCTGCTCTTTGTGGTTTTTTCATCCCAAAAGGCGATTTTACCCCGAGGTTTTTCGGGTCAGGCTGTTCCATGCTGGATCCATCCATGGGCCCCAGGGCACCAGGCTGTCCTTGGAATTCTCCCTGCACCACAGCTCTGGGGGAGAAACGATTTGCAGAGTGTGAGTAAGACACCCAAAAAGTGGGGGAAAAAACCCGATTCCCTATTATTAGTAATGAGTTATGTAAGGAATCCTTGGTTACGAAAGAACGGGACCCTGCCACGTTCGGAGAGCTGCTGCAGTCCCTGGTGCTCTCCAGCGAATCCCATCTGTGCTCCTCACTCCATCCATGCTCCTGCAGCACAGAACGTTCCCTGAGCGCTCTGGGAATCACCAGGAATGTGCAGCCACAGCCTTGGCACGGCTGGGAGTGATCCCTGCCCCGTGCTCGTCCCAAAAAGCTGCCAGTCAGGGCTAGGAATTAAAAACTTCCTTCTGGAAAGGAAATGTTTTGCCTTTTGGCCCTTTGGAATATGTTTTCCAACGAAATCCATGTTCCATGTAGGGATTTGAGGGTGATGTTCCATGTTTGCAGGCTGGATGTGCCTGCAGGTGTTCTGAGGAGGAGAAGACCTTGGAATGATGTTCTCCAAGCAGGCGTTGGGGATGCCCAGAGGATGGATTTCACCTCAGGAATTGTGGCCTTGAGAAGTTTTTAAGTGGAAATCAGTGAAGTCCCTGTGGGTTAACGAGGTGCTGACTGATGGTGCTGGGGAAGAGGGATTAAAAAAAAGGGAATAAATATTCCTTAGACCATGTTCAGGGATATTTACAGCCAAGAATAGCCAGAACTCAGGATTTTATGGTTAAATCCAGCTGCTCCCTGCAGCAAGAGCTCCTCAATCATTTATCCCACCTTTAGTGGACAAACTGATTGTGCTGTTTGCTTGTTTTTATCCCTTTCCTCATAAAAACTTCAGGAAAAGCTGGAAGTGCTCTGCTGTTCCCCCGGAGCTGGGGGTTACTCGTGTGAGGCTGAATTCCTGCTGCTGCATCTGCTCCCCTCTGCTTTACAGCCACAACAGCAGCAATATCTGTAATTAAGCAGGCTGAATAATTTCCAGGATATCCACACACTTTTAGTTGTTTATAAATTGGCTGCATGAAGCATTTGTTGATTTTTTTTTTTCCCAGGCTTGGTTCTGGATAATTTGGTTTGTTGTTGATTTGTGTGGGGTTGTTTTTTTTGAAGTTTGGAGTTTTTACAGCTGAGGACCGAGGAAAAATCACTTCTTGTTTTTGGGTGTGGTTAGAGGAGCTTTGAACATTCAGGGATTTGGTGCAGGACAGGGAGATGTGGCAGTGAATAATTCCGAATTAAACTGTTCCACATTGACGAGGGAGGATTCTGGACTGTGCCATGCACAGATCCTTTGTACCCTTGGTGGAATTTATTCCTTGCTCACCTTGATTTTCAGAGCGCTCAAACCCACCAAACCCAGCATTAAAGCCTGGGTCACACTGTGCTCACATAAAAAGGGGTAAAGCCGAGGTTGGGAGGGCAGCTTTTTTGGGGCACTGGTTCCCTCCGGAGTGCTCCATTTCCCAGCTATTCCCAGCTCCTTTGGAAGCCGTTCTGTGGGACACAGAGTGAGCTGGGGCCGAGCTTTTCAACTGCTTTCAAACATCCCCGTCCCCAGCCCTATAAATATTATTTAAAAGCCTTTGTGAGAGCGCTTTTGCCCCCGGGGGTGCTGCACAAAGCGCCAGTGTTCCGGGGGATGGTGCGGACGGCGCTTTTCGAGAGCGCTGCTTCCCGTGCTGCCTTTCTTGTGCAGCCCTGAATAAAACCATCGCTGCCCCGAGCTCTTTCTGTGCCTCCTCTGAGCCCTTTCCTTGTCCTGGGTCACTTCTGCCTGGGGCTGCGGGTGCCTGGTGCTGCCTGGCTCCTGCAGCTGCCGAGGGCCGAGGTTGAATCATGCGGGGACAACAAATGAACGGGAGCCGTTGTTCAGCGAGCTCGCTCTGGGGAGGTTTCTCCCTTTTTCTCTCCCATCCGCCAGAATTCCAGGGTCGTGGTTGTCCCCGCTGTTTGTGGCACTGTCTCGTTCCCAAATCCCCGCTTTTCCTCTTGTGCCTGTGGCTGCTCCTCACAGACCCCTCCTCCTTTCCCTGGGGAAGGTGCAGAAGGCACAGCCTGAACATCCTCCTCCTCCTCCTCGGAGAGATCTCGGTTGCCTGGAAACTACAGCTGAGCCGACTGGAATTTCAGCTCCGAGGGAAATTCTGGGGGTGCTTGCTTTTTTCCCCCGTTCTTTTGGGGTGGAACAAAGGCTGCAGCATTCCCTCCAGGCTGCCCCACAAGTGCTGGGTGCAGACGTTTCGCTTGCTTTTTTGGCAGGTGCTGAGCTCAGAGGCTGCTGCAGGACACAGAACATCGGCCTGAGGAGGGGTTTTGCTGCTCTGTCCCAGAAAGGTTCAGATGGATTTTCTGGAGCTGATGGCAAACTTTGACACCTCCCACTTGGGAACCAAAACTCCCGCAGGAAAATGTTTGTATGGCAAGTGGTATTTTTGGCACAATACTGTTCTCACTTAAAAACTCCACGGCTGGGAGATTTTAGGGCCTTCCAGTTGTTTCTCCAAGCCCAGCTTTGGGCTTTCTGTTCATGCTGAAGCCAGTCCAGAGATTTTTTACATCCTGGCCTGTTTATTTCCACCTGAGGGGCACTGCCCGTTCCTCCCCTTGGTTTTAACGTGTAGAATTTGGGACATTCCCTGTCAGCTGCTGGAGAGAACAGGAGGAGAATGTTGGAGCTGCAGTGGCTGGGAAGGTTCCCCTTCTGCCCTCCCTTCCCGTGGCTGCTCCGGGGGATCTCGGAGGGGATCCAGGGACATGTGAAGGTGCTGGGCTGTGGCAGGAGCTCCTGGGGCTGTCACCCTCCTGGGGACACAGGGAGGTGCTGGGCTGTGGCAGGAGCTCCTGGGGCTGTCACCCTCCTGGGGACACGGGGAGGTGCTGGGCTGTGGCAGGAGCTCCTGGGGCTGTCACCCTCCCAGGGACACTCTGATGTGCTGTGGCAGGAGCTCCTGGGGCTGTCACCATCCCAGGGACACTCTGATGTGCTGTGGCACGGACCAGGTTTCCCAGCTGGCTCCAGGAGCAGGGCAGGGATGGGCACACGGGATAGGAACTGGGTCAGAGCACTGGGAATCAGCCCTGCTCCCAGCAGGATGGACCTGAGGCAAAGGGAATCTGCTTTTCCTGCCTGCTCCCAGTCGGAGGGAAGGGACTGGGGCTGGTGCTTGGCATTTCTCTGGCGTTGTGCTGGTGCTGGTGCTGATGTTGTGATGGACAGTAGAGAGAGAGTTCCTAAACATAAATTACTGGAGAACTTCTCCTGAGATGCACACTGACTCCTTCCCCCTCTCCCTCTAGAGTTTTGTTCCACCCTAATTTGTGGCACTGACAAATTTAGGGGCGGCGGGGTTTTTATTGCTGTGTTTCCGTATCAGCACTGAAAGGAAATCAATAAAAATTCGTCTTTTGGCTTCAGATGGACAAGGGGGAATGGCTTCCCACTGCCAGAGGGATAGGTGGGATATTGGGAAGGAATTGCTCCCTGGGAGGGTGGGGAGGGGCTGGGATGGAATTCCCAGAGCAGCTGGGGCTGCCCCTGGATCCCTGGCAGTGCCCAAGGCCAGGCTGGACATTGGGGCTTGGAGCAGCCTGGGACAGTGGGAGGTGTCCCTGGGGTGGCACTGAATGGGATTTAAGGTCTCTCCCAACCCAGTCTGGGATTCTGGGATGTGATTCTATGGAATACTTGCTGGAAGAACTCCCTGTTGTGTCCGTGGTGTTGAGAGTGCAGAACTCACCTGCTGTCAAAGAAATCCTTATTTACCATCAACCTTTCCTAAAGGCCATGGCTGGGTCGGCTCAGGGACAGCACAAAGCTCTCATTTTTGAAGTCACAGTGTAGCCCTTCTTTTTTTTATCCATTTTGGGCTCTTTTCCTTTGCTTCCTGCATTTTCAAGGGAGCTGCTCCGGCTGGGCCTGTGCTCGGGGTGGAGAGTGCGAATGAAAAGCTCCCAGCCCCGGCGCTGCCGCAGTGACTTCATTCAGAGCAGCCTTTTCAAAGCAGGTGCTGACCTACTTGCTTTAAATTGGGCCCTTTTCAACTGGACTTCATTAAAATGTATTCCTTTTTTAACCCGCTCCCTGAAAGCCCTTTGTGCATCCCAGCGGTCACCGCCCAGGAGCGGGAGCTCCGGGAATGGTGGGAATTCCGCTTTTTCCCGAGGAAATTGTTCCACCCCGCTATTCAGAGCTGCTCTGTCGGTGCCTTTGTGACCCTGGAGGGCTCTCAGCGGCGCTCGCCGGGTTTGCATTCCCAAAAAAAAAGGAGGAAACCTTCGGGGAGCCGTCGGGATGAACTCCTGGCAGCGGAATTCCCTTCCTCGGCGCTGGAAGCGGTGCCCGGGGAGTGCAGAATTCCAGGCGCTTTCCAGAGCTCCCCATTCCCTTGGGGACAAATGTCACTCTGGGCCGTGTCAGAGCAGAGCTGCTGGAGTGAATTAGGGTTTGGGGCTGACAGCAGGGTCTGAGCACCCCACAGTTATCACTGAGCAGCTCACTGATCCCGGGGTGAGAGGGAAATCCCAGGATCTCCGGGGTCACGGGTGGCTGGGATCAGCTGGGAGCTGTTGATGAAACCCTGCCCTTCACTGAAGGGTTCCCGTCTCCGAAAGGAACCTTCTGTCCTGTTTTATTGGGCTGTAAATCCGCTGGAGAAGGCTGGGCTGCAGTTAATTAAAATGCGAGCAAACAATGAGCAGGATGTGCATCTGTCACGGGGTTTGTTTTGGGGCTGTCGTTGTGGCCTTTGGAGAGCGAGAGGATGGGTTTGTTTGTTCCACAGCCAATTAGGAAGGGACAAAACGATCAGGTACCAGTGTGGGATCAACCTTTCCAGAGCCCCAGGGGCTGGGAGGGAACGTCTTTCCTTGGAAATAGAATCACTGTGCTGGGGGGGAATTGGATCAGTCGAACCCTGAGGGGGTTTTTGAGCCTTTTTGAACTTTGTTTTGTGAGGTTTTCTGTTTTCCTGATCACGGAATGGTTTGGGTTGGGAGGGACCTTAAAGCTCATCTCATTCCACCCCCTGTCGTGGGCAGGGACGACAGAGAAAATTCCCAAAAGATTTAAGTCTTAGGGAAATTAATTCTGGTCTTGGGGGTGAGTTAGGGACAGAAACTCCTTTGGGAGTCCAAAATTGACCTCTGCTGGAATCCCAGAATCCTGGAGTGGTTTGGGTTGGGAGGGACATTAAATCCCATCCCATTCCACCCCCTCCCACTGTCCCAGGCTGCTCCAAGCCCCAATGTCCAGCCTGGCCTTGGGCACTGCCAGGGATCCAGGGGCAGCCACAGCTGCTCTGGGAATTCCATTCCCCACCCTCCCAGGGAACAATTCCTGCCCAATTTCCCATCCATCCCTGCCCTCTGGCACTGGGAAAAGCAGAGGACCTCACCTCCTGCTCTGCTGGGCTCCATTCCACAGCTCCACCTCCCAAGGAAGATCCTGCTCCGGCTTCCAACTCCTTCATTCCTGATACCGTGGAGACACAAAGGAAAACCCTCCTGGAACAAGGAGGATTTGTCATCCCAGAGATTCACGTGCAGGTGTTAAAGACCCCCCAAAGCAGCCAGGGCTGCTTGGAAATGCTTATCCCTGTTTCTGGAAAGTGTTCCACGATTTCAGCCCTTTGCCTTTCGATCAACAGGCACAAAATCCAGGAATAAAGGCATTTCCAGCATAGGGAAGGGGCCCAATGATCCCCACCTTTGCTGTCTCAGAATTTGCAGCAGTTGGGACTCCCTGAGCAGCATCTCTCAGGTTTAAAGGGAATAGAATTGTTAAAGGGAATAGAATTGTTAAAGGGAATAGAATTGCAGACACAACACTTAAAAAAATTCCTGAAGTTGTCAGAATCTGAGGTTGGGCAGCAAATTCCGAAATGAAGATCTCTCACTGGGAAATGTCAGAGTCGAGTTTCATTTCTCTTTCTGTGAAATAGATTGATTTTTGCTCTAATTAGCCCATTACTTGTCACTCGAAGGTCCCAATAACATCTGAGATTATTTGACAGGACATATGGGTGGCACTGATCTCAGAATCAAAATATTATCTTTATTTCATCCCGTTCCTAAACAGCACAAGTTGCCACATCTTTTTCTGCTCAGAATTCCTCCTGTTTTGTTCTAATGAAACATCTTGGCAGTTTGAGTCAGGAAATACGGGATACCTTGGGAGTAAAAGGGAGGAAGAGCTGCTTTCATTAGTGTAGAAATGTTATCTCAGTCTCACACATGGGTGTTAGAAACATCTGCTCCTCTAATTAGTTCACTGAGTATTTCATTTTTCTACATGACTTGGAAGGCTCAGACACGTCGTGCTGGGCTCCCTTACAACTGCAACAACAGAAAATCAGCTAAAGCCAGGCCTAGACAAAGGCTCTGCTCTGGTTCTGCTCTCAAAACGCTGAAATTCCGCTTTGAAACTGCAGCTCTGCGTTCGTGGCCTCAGACAAAGCCTTGAGAGCCTTAAAACAAAAAGGTTTTGGGCAGGGATGGCTCGAACGTTCTGTGTGGTGACTTTCATGACACTTAATGGCATCTGAGGGACTAATTAGTGCTTAATTTGGGCGCGTTTTTGTCCATGGTGTTTGGGGAGCACAGACACATCCACAGCAGGGACACCTCCCAGTCCAAACCCTGTCCAACCTGGCCTTAAGAACGTTTTTACTGCAGCCCTTGCAGAGCTCCCAGGTTTTGGCTTTGTGTCTGTAAACTGCTGGCTCATCTGAAGAAAAATTCCCTAAAAGCAAACAATTAACTCAGGAGAACGTCAAGAAAAAAAAACAAACCTTGTTCTAAAGCAGGAGGAACTTCTTTCTCTGGCAGACTGACATCTCCTGTAATCATCTCCTAAATCCAGGAGACAGGTTCTTTGTCATCTAAATAATGGCTTTCTTGCTCTCATGGCAAGCGACAAAGTGAAATCCTTCGTTCAGAATTCCGTCTGTTCCCGGGGGATGCTCACACACCTCGGAGCCCCATCCCATCCCAGCAGC
>VZTH01006768.1:0-17027 GCA_013397815.1 Aleadryas rufinucha | reverse complement strand
GGAGGTCTTTGATGGATTATGACTCTCCCTTGGCTGTCTCTCACATGAAAGTTCATGGATGTGGCCTATGAGGTTGGGCCAGTTTGTGTAAAAGGGAGGATGGGCATTTATTGCCTCTGACCAGAGGTTATGCAATGTACTCAAAACTTCCTCCTCCCCCCTCAGTTGTGGGGGAGTCTGTGTAAACCTGGCTTCTGTGAGCTGTACTCTCCCCCCACCCCAAATTCAGTTGGGGATGATTCTCAGCACAGCTGGTGGCTTTGTCCTTTGTGGATGCATACCTTTCTCTCAGCCTGAGATGATTGAGCAATAGGTTTCCCTTTATCTAATCAGCAGTTTGACTTTCAGTCCAAAGTCCCAGTCTTCAGGGAGGCTTCTTTGGTCGTAGCTTCTTTATAATGAGCAAAACTTTATATCAATGTTTGAGGGATGAACTAGTTTCAGTCTCTGACAATACTCCAACCCTTTCTTCTGCTGCAGTGTCTTCTTTTCCCCCTATTTATCCTCTTCAGTTGCTTAAGTTCTCTCTGAAAATGCTTCAAAAAGTAAATACAGGATATCGG
Organism: Aleadryas rufinucha; assembly: GCA_013397815.1. Classification (NCBI taxonomy): domain Eukaryota; kingdom Metazoa; phylum Chordata; class Aves; order Passeriformes; genus Aleadryas; species Aleadryas rufinucha. The sequence goes on along the minus strand of VZTH01006768.1, from coordinate 16,464 downwards.
TACTGCAAATTTACTCACACTTAGAGATCTCATTTAAAAGATGGTGCTTATGTTGGCACTATGTCAATGAAGCAGGAGTCACTGTGGTGATTTGATTTTTAAATCTTCATAAGCTCAACTTTATGTAGAAGCCTATGACAAAACAAAGATTTTCAGTTCCTCTGGTTGTTTTCTAAATGAAGTATACTTAGTTCTTTAGGGGTATCTTAAAGAAATTGAAATTAACTGGAAAACACAGAGCTTTGCATTTTTTCCTATTTAAGTTACAACTATTACTTTAAAATTAGAACTGCTGAGGGGAAGAGAATAAAGTTACAGTTACATTTTCTTAATTGGACACATTTAGTACAAACTGAGATATATAAAATGCAAATGCCATCATAGATCAGAATAAAGTTCTATGATCTGACATTATGTCACTGTATTTATTTCTTCTGCATGCCTATATAGAATGCATATTGTTTTCACACTTTCAGATTACTTCATTCTCCATGAAAATGTATATTTTCCATTGGAAAAAATGAATACAGCTATGTTGCTGAGACCTATTTGATCCCATAATCTAATTGTAAATTGGCACTGTTTAACAGACCCAACATGAACTGGGAACAGAAGAAAGAAAAAAACAGTGTTAGCTGGTAGCTCCTGAAGTATCCATACCCACTAACCTTGGGTTGTGTGCTATTGAATATCACAAAGGAATTCTGTTGGTCAAACTTGCCTGCTGGTAGCAAAGAGCTGTCCCATCTAATACACTTCTTCTGCATTTTTGTATTAGCTGATTGTATCAAAAATTTAAGTTCAAAGAAGTTTGATAAAATGAGAGACATAAAATTGCCCCATCTGTTCCACAAAGGACAAGGAACATTTTGTTGATTTTACAGCACAAGTACAGCCTATGAGATCAAATATTGTGTCACTATTACTGAGGCTATATAATGGACAGGGCATTTCTGGGAATTGCAAACCACACTCAGATTCTGAGGTTAAGGTCAAAGACCTTGGGACTTCATTCACATGAGAGATGAAATAAGTACTCAAAATTTCATACAAAATATAAATTATATTATAAATTAGAATAAGGGTTCCTACCCATATACTTATTATTAGTATAAACCATTATACCTTAAATCATTTTGCACAACATACTGACATTAGGTATGATGAAAAGTAAGTATCCAAAAGGAAGGATGTGCCATCTGTCTGGAATAACTCTGTAAGGGTTGAAAGTTGCTGCAAAACTGCAAAGATCCATTTATTAAATAAAAGCAAAAACTGGAAAAATATTACCTGCAACAATAATAGTACCTGGATATAACTAGAATAAACATTATTAGATAGTTTGCAAAGTAATTTATTAAAATTGAACTGTCAATTAGGTCATAAAATCTAGTTTCCTGAACAAATCAATTCAGTGAATTGAAAGGGATTCTAAACATAAAGGGGCTTATTACTGTTTTTAAAGGAAAATACATGCCACTGCTTCATACATCTACTGTCACTTTACCTTCTTGTGTGTGTGGTGCAAGGCATATTTATTGTGCAAACATATATGCAATACATAGATAACAATTAAAGGAAACAGATTAAGCTATGAGTTCTTACAAAGTAAAAAAAAACAAAAAACAAGATAAACCAAATATTATATTGATACTTTTCATTTTTATAAGTTGAAGAACTAACTTGAACTTTTACCAGAAGTTAAATGTTTTATTTTTTCACATTAGTCTTGCACTGTAATTATGAGAATTAGTATGTTACTTCCTATTCCTTCTGAAATTTTGCTTTTATATTCTTTCAGCTATAAATGCTCAACAACTGAAGATTTATAAAATTACTCAGAAAGTATCTAAACCCAGAAATATTCCCAGGAACAGAACTGTCCTTTTAAATATTAGTACCTTCCCTCAACATTTTTTAGATATTTTATCTTAGGGAGACATTGACTGAGACAAGTAGGCAATTCTGACTCAATACTTTTGTAAAAGGGTGGGGCAGAGGAGGGGAAGAAATCCCTTCAAAGGTTTTTGCCAGGAGGTAAGAGATCAGAACTCATCCATGGGGCAGAATTGAAAAGAACAGCATAAATGTTCAGATCTTGGGGCACCAGGTTATGGATTATTTCCATTTCTGGACAGATTTGCGTCCTACTGTTATATGAGAAACAGAAATCCAATAGATTTATGGTGTGGATATTTATACAATAGTTAGCTGATTAACTGCTAATGCTACAGAGAAGCTTTCAGTGACCCCATTTCAGAAAGAAAAGAAATAAAAATCTATTTTTAGTTATGCATGTGGGTTTCCAAGTTGCTAAGAAAGAATACATGTACGTGTTACTGCACTGGTTTTAGTTTGTGCTTCTGTTTTTTATTCTCTTCCAATATTGTATTTACTATACATTTGGGGCATGTATTGTATGGATGAGAGACAGAAAGCTAGGTCCTCACCTATAGACTGCTGAATGGAATGTTTATATTGTGTTCAGTGAGGTGGGGTTTTTTTGTGTTTCATTTGGGTGGTGAGTGTTGGGAGTTTTTGTGTTATTTTTCATGTCACACCATTGCACTGTGAAAGATATCTGCAAATTTTTGGGGGCTAAACATATAGTTCCACACTAACAGGTCCATCTTCTGCTTTCCTTGAGCAAGACCTTCAGGGGATATATACTGCAGCATGAAACAATTTATTCTGTTTGTAATTCTCAATCTTTCAGGAAAATTTATATTGAAAATGAGCAGGGAATACTATTTTTCTGTTTTCAGTAATACCCTAAGGAATATAAATTTGTTACAATAGCTCCTGATTTCAGTTCTGTTTCTCAAATGGTTTATCCAGTGTTTCCGACAATATCAGATGCAAATGCTCTCAAAATAAAGTTAAGCTATTGTTCTTTATAATTCTTTGGTGCATTAAATAAAGAATAGGTCCAAAGATAGATGATGGAAGTTTAACAAAACTGTACTATAGGCTAAACTGCTGGAAATAAATGTACAAACTGTAAAATTATCAAACAATTAACTTTTTGGACTGCATTGTGATCTACCCTTAGGGTAAAATAGACCAAAACACCTGTTAAATAGCATAAAATCTAATTTTACTTAATGGCCTTTATTTCTCTAATTTGCTTAGATCTTGGGAAAAGATGCGATCAGGAAAAGTATTTTATTCCCACTGTGGAATGAAGTGCCAATTTGTTCCAGTTCCGTTCAGTGTGTATATCGTACTTATGCACAAAGAGAAATTCATTGCAGATGAACTTTATAGCTCCAGGAATTTCCTACAAGAACTATGATATTAAAAAAAAAATCAAAAAACTTTATCATGTATGCATATATGCTCCTGGAAGGTACACTTTTTTTTTGTTAGGGTGGATTTTAATGACTTAGGCCAATAAAAGTACAATGGATTATATTAAAATCATAGAAATTATTCTCTGAATGTGATTGAGTCCTTTTCAGCTCAGAAATGCCCAAAATGAACAGCACACAAAATGCAAAGTGTATGGAAGACTATTTCAATCTTCATCATGGATTTAATTTAAGTCATAATATTGTAGAAGCCAACTCTCCCAGTATATTTGGCCCTTCTGCTGTGCTCAGCATCCAAAAGTCTCTGTAACAAGTTAATTGATCTTTGATAAATAAATCTTAAATATCTCACCCACACAAATACTGATATCTTTTAAACCAAAGTAGTCCAGCAAGCCCAAGTGTTGCCTCCTAAAAGTAAGGTGACATTGGGAAAGACTTTGAAAAATCAGAACATAAATTATTTTTGTAGGACATTATTCTTTACAGTGCATTTCAAAATCCTACAGAAAAGGTGAAAAATAAACTTTTACCCATTCAAAGAAAAATATGGGGATTAAAAAAATGGAGGGTTATACTCCTTGAATGCAAGTAAAACTCTTATAAAAGTACTGCTTCTGGGTAGACTATCCAACAGACAAAAGAGAAGCAAAAGTTGGTGAATACTGAAGCTAAACTAGTTTTATTTCTAGAACTTGCTAAATACATGGGCATTTGGTAACTATCTATTTAATGGCAATACAGAGGGTATGGGCAACATGAAAATTAAGTCTTAACACCTGGGCTCAAATGTATAACTCAGGGTAAGACATAACTAACAGAAGAAAACAAATCACATGCAAATGAGTCCCACATCATTCATCTGTAATAACAATTAAGTTCAATTCAGGGTTTATATTTCCCCACCCACTAACAAAGCTGACTTGAGATTATTTTTCTCCTTTTTTTTCCAAACAATTACAATCTATATTAGTTAAATTATTTTATCACATAGAAATAAACACTTATACTCCCTAATGATGACAACCATTTTCTAGAGAACAAAAGGTTCAGTTGCCTTTGGTTCTTTTTATATAAAATGTATCTTTGTCTATAGTAATCAGCCATTATTTCTGGCAATATCCCTGTGGCTCCCCTGCCAGCTGGAAGGGAAAACAATTATATAGTTGGCATTTTTTTAGGGTAGCAGCTTCAGAATCAGTGTACAAGCAACTATTTTCATCAGTGTTATTTAGATACTTAAGAATTACCTTCCCAATTTGTTTCAAGGAATCATTTTCATCCTTTGAGATTCAACCCAAAACTGAAAGATATTTGATAGTCAGAAGGTGATGTTTTCATCTGAAAGTTACACAGATGTTTACAAGAGAGTTTCAGAATGCTTTATGGCATTTACCAGTGATTTCTAGTTGTGTATGGAAGAGAGAGATGGAAGAGGTTTCAGGTCTGAGAAAAATTTATCTAAGGAGAAGATGCCCCACTCCTTTGAAAGAATACCTGAATGTCAGTCCTTCTTTCTATTATATGGTTTAACATATATCAGGTTTTGTAAGTAGCATTTGCTAGACATAAGGTAAAAAATAACAAATATTAATGAAAAAACATTATGCAAAAGCTATCCTCCAAAAGGTAAAGGGATGAGGTTTTAAAAAAATCAAAAAGAAAACAAATACAAGCCTTGTATAAAATTGTAGCTGTCATTATTAGCTGGCTGATTTCTTTTTGGCATCACAAAGGTCCTCAGGGAAGAACTGTGAGATGAAAGTGCAGTATGATCTCTGGTATGAAGAAGGCAAAAATGTGAGAGATGAAAATAAGGGATATTTTAAGAAGAAATCTGATATTGGTATCTGGACTCAAGAGGTGGTATACCACGAGGTTACAGTACAACAACGTCACACAGGTTTGGGAAGAATCTGAGAAATTGTTTAAAAATAATTAATAAATGCATAAAAATAGACAAATTTACAATGTATTTAGTCAGGAGCACGATTTTAAGGAAAGGAATTAAATACAATAGCCATATTCCAAGCTGAATGGAAAAAATACTGTTTGTGGGTGAAGCTAGAAAATATCTTAAGGACATATATAAGGTGAGGAAAGAAGGGAGATGACTAACAATTGCACACTTAAAATTTATTGTACTCTTACCCCTGAATGCAATGTTGTATCCTGTATGAACAGCACCAACATAGGTATAACAGAACACCATGGATTTTTAAGATGTCAGGTTGTAATATAGGAGACAGAAGGAGAGAAAGACATTAAAAAATATTTGTTAAAGACAACAGCAGAGGAGTTAAATCAGTTGAAACAATCTGATAAATGTATTGGGAGCAGCAGCTGGCCTAAAGAGTGATACACCATTGCAGTATAGACAATTTTGTATTCTTACCTATATTTATTTAGTGATCTTTCACATGGCAACTTACTGCAGTTCCACTGGCAGTTCATAGGGATTACTTTGTGCTTCTTCATATCTTCAAGCTGTTCTTTTTATGCAGAGGCATGAAATTTTCAGTTTTTGAGTAACTTAGCATCTAAAAGAAAGACAAGATCTGGAGCCAGGCCTACATATCTTTACAAATCTGGCCCTTAGAAACAGAAACCCTACAGTTATTTAGTGGTAATTTTATTGCTCACAGAATATTGTATCCTAAGACACACATGTATTTTTGAAAGTTTGGCCCATGGGCAGACAGCATGACACATATCCAAAAAGTAATTAAATGTGATCTGGGGTCATCTACCTATTTTTTAAGAAGACTGGTTGTGAGTCAGTTGTGGTCCATGTATCATAAAACTGTAACAACACAGCGTTCTGTACAGATACATAGATCTTTTCAGGAAAAGTTATCTCACCATTTCACATGTGGCTAAATGGCCTTAATAATGCAGGTCAAAAACCTAAGAGCAAAATCTGTTTCAACTTTGAAGTAACTCATATGCATACATATATAAATCCAGAATAGGGTACCTAATAAATTCTTTTTCTAGGGAAAACGGCTGAGTATGACCCAATAAAACAGTGGAGAAACTGCTAATACAAGTTAGCATCTTAATCATGCCTCTTACTGTGCCTAATGCTCAGTGAAGAACTGTGCACCAATTAGTACTTTTAGACTGGCCAGATCCCCAGACTAAAGCCTGGCAGGCTTTGCATTGGCAGGCAGTGCATGGCTTCAAAACAGATGTTCCAAGAATTCTACAGCCAGTTTGCAATTGTATTTTCTCTGTCTTCTCCCCACACCCTCCACTTTTCCCATTCAAATGTGTAATGCCTCAGTAGCTGATGATGTTCTGACAAGAGCAAAGCTTCTCCAGATTTCTGTGGGAGTTATATGTCTAGAATATAGCTCAACATACAACCATTACATGAAGCCTTGTTACATTGTTCTCACAATAAGGGAAAAAAAGAGAACAAACCATTACTAGGTACATCATGTTCTGTATCCTGTCCCATCCCATGCTTTGTATTGTAGGTAAAAGCTTTTGCTTTGAAACCAACATTCTGCCTTTCTCATTAGATAGACCCTTCACAGCAATGAACTACATTATTAAAGCCAGAAATACCAGGCCAAACAAAATTAGTGGCAGAATAAAACAACTAGGAAAAGCTCTAGTTTGCTTCCAAAAATCATTAACTGGTACAGATGTTTAGCCATATATAATTAATACAGTCATTTTGGTTTTCAGAAATGGCCAAAATGTTGTCTGGGAAAATCTAGGAAGCATTTCTTAAACTTCCTGTTCAAGGCTTGGCTACAGCTGAGATGCACTGATTCATTTGTCGCCAGCAGGTTGAAGGAGGTGATTCTGTCCCTCTACTCTGCCCTGGTGAGACTTCACCTGGAGTGCTGCATCCAGCTCTGGGGTCCCCAACATAAGAAGGACATGGAGCAAGTTCAGAGGAGAGCCCTTGAAAATGATCAGGGAGATAGAACATCTTTCACATGAAGACAGACTGAGTGAGTTGAGGCTGTTTAGTCCAGAGGAGGCTCAGGAGAGACCTTATTGCAGCCTCTCACTACTTGAAAGGGGTTTACAAGAAAAATGGGGGTAAACTTTTTGGTTGGGCTGGGATAGGACAAGGGGTAATGATTTAAAACTAAAAGAGGGTAGATTCTGACTAGATATAAGGAAGAAAGTGTGGAAGATGCCCCACCTTTGGAAACATCTAAGATTAGGCTAGCTGGGGCTCTGGGCAACCTGGTCTAGTTGAAAAAAATATCCCTGCTCATTCCAGAGGTGCTGGATTAGAGGATATTTAAAGGTCACTTCCAACTCAAACCATTCTATGATTCTAGCCCATGTTCACTGTGAATTCCCATCTTTCTTGTTTCTGGGCTTTTTGCTTCTTTAGGAAAAACTTGGCTTTAATATTTTTTTCTGTATTATCCTTTACCCTGTACTTTCTTTTCACTTTTTCTTTTCTATTTGTTTTTCCCTTCTCTATCCATTTCATGGTCACTTGCTCTTCCAAGAAGTCACCAACACTCATGCAATTTTTTTCACTTCCTTTTCTTGTCACTCCTGATTTCCTTGGATCCCTAGGCCAGGTGTGTCTTTAGTGTTTACAGTGTATACTAGACAAAAAACCACATCTTTTTTCACAGTTAAAACACTAAATCAAAGAATATTTATGTTAAAAAACATGATTTCAAAATAATTTCCTGCTTCAGCCAGATAATTAATTTTATATAGCCCAATACAGATTAGAAATACTTATTTCACATCCATTTCAAACAGCATATAAAATAGAAAAGGGCAATAGACTTGTACTCTACAGCAGACACTAGGATTTTCTTTTTGCTATTGCAGTATTTAAATGGCATCCAGTAGTGCAAGTCTGTCATAATAAATGAAAGTACCATCCTATGCACTCTTTAAAAAAAAAAAAAAAAAAAAAAAAAGAAAAAAGAGTCTGAGATGTAAAACAAGAAGAAAAAATATGGACAAAAGTTTATTCTGTAAGATAAGAAAATCCAGTATGAGGATATCACAACAATAATGTGAATTAGAAAACTTATGTATTTTCCCCTATAGATCATATAGTTTACTTTAAATTAGAAGCTTATATACAGCTTTCCTTGTAATCTTGTATCACATGGTGTCTAGAAAACTACTGAACCTCCACAAACATTGAAATCACTGAACAGACAAAGCAATTTTTACAGGGTTTAGAAGGCACTAATGCAATGTACTAAAAGTAAATACTAACTACTAGGTACCTTAAAAAGATAGTCAGATTAGGAAGAAATTTGACTTCAGCAATAACAGTCAAAGAAGGAAACAAAAAGAAATCAAACTTTAGAGAGTATATTTTGCAAGTATGGGAAGAAGTGTTCTAATTCTTCTTTAATAACTCAAGAGAGGATAAATTTTTCCCTAACAAAGTATTGGCTGCACACTGACAGGAATAAATTAGATGCCTGGCAGCAAAAGCATCTGCTAAGATCTACTTAAGGTTTTATAAATCTATCGTGTGGTATAACTTTGCTATACCAGACTAGCATAATAAAACAAAAACCTAGACTTCTGGCATTAAAACTAATTAGTAAGTAGAGTGAGCTTTGGGAAAGAGGCCCAGATGAGGTCAGCCACATGGTAAAAGTTTCTAAATATGCAGAGGACCCAGAAAGTAAGTATGCCATGACAACAGTTCTTTCAAGTTTTAGCAAAAAATAAAACCCCTCACAATCAAATAAGCTTTATACCTTTTGAAGGCAAGTAAAAGCTAGCAACTTTTCTCAAGTTTGCATAAAATAACAGTCCCTGCTGAGACTGTAGTAACCACAGTGACTGCTTTAGGAATCCCCTAGCCTTTGATCTCATCTCATCCTTGACAGCTATATAAAAACACTTTGATTCAACTAATGATTACTTTCCCCCAAAACAATTTAAAGGAGCATCTGTATGTTCTTTAAATAGAATGGAATGGTGGAAGATGCAGGAATGTGAGAAACACACTAGAATGCAAAAGTATTTGAATCATTAAAAAATAAAATCCATCTTCAGAAAGATGAGGGAAGAAAATACTGTATTGCTTTCACCTTCAAAATTTATCTTGAATTGTGTATCCATGTTGCCACCCACTTCTGAGGAAAACCTCTCCCTAGAAATATTCTTACCCATTTTTAAGGCTTAAGCTTCTGTACTGAATTCTTGGTAGACCCAATGTTAATGAACAAGTTGCATTTATTTAGAAAGGAGTCTATGCAGTAGTGGAAGATGATGTTGGAAAATTCTTTCAACTTTAGCACAGTAATGTTTGATTCCTATATCCATAGTTAATGCTTGGTTTTGTACCACATGGTGCTTAGTACAAATGCCAGAGATTAATGTGGCTTTGTGTTAATTCTCTATATCTGTGACTAATGTTCTTGTGCCAGCTATTGCTTCCTTATTTACCTATATGAGTGATTAATATGTACTAGCAGATGTCTTAGTTTGGAGAACAAGGGCTTTAAGTCACAGAAAAGACTAGTAAGAGAAGTACATTATGACCTGACTGCATATTTGAGATACTCTCAAGGAGAAAACGTTCTTTAGATGATCCGGAACCTCATCCAAATAAGTCCACTGAAATAAGTAGCATGTATGCATGTATTCAGGAAATGTAATGCATATGTAATAGGGGTGTAGTGAATATGTATTGGTTTCATTAATATATCCAGGTCTGTTAAGCTGCTGGGTGTGCATGTTAGGTGGAGAGATTCCCCCATGTACTCAGTGCACTAAATAAAGTAATGCTGTCTTTCTAACCTAACAAACCAGTTGGAAAGTTTATTTCCCAGTTTTCAGTGACATTAAGGAGGTAAAATGTTTGGCTTATCTTCAGAAATCTCAGAGGATCTTGCATTTCTTTTATACCAATATTTACTGTGAAATATCCTATATCAATCTCTCATGCTATCTCTGAAAAGGAAAAATGTACCCTGGATTTATGTTATTTTTTAAAGTATGGTCCAAAATTGTTCTTAGGAAAGGATTAAACTTTTGATTACATCCTATGCTGACTGATTGCTGAAATAAAACTAAATTCAGGCCAGAGAGCAGACTCAGCAATGTATTTAATTATTTAAATTTAAATCTGGTGGTCAAGGTCTCAGGCTTGATACAGCCTAGTGGGAAGTTTAATGTTGGAATAAAAGCCTATTCCACAGTTGCATCTCTCATCTGCAATGATAAAACTTGAGTTGACAGCTGGAAGAGAAGCAGACTTAAAGCTTTGTGGGTCAGCCACAAGAGAGAAAAGCACTCTGACACACAGAAAGCATTAGCACTTATGGAAAAACCTACTCATTGTACAAGTACCAATATATTAAGTTAGAGTAGAAATTCTTATACTGGTAATCACGAGCTCTCATGAGTCATTTATTGGAAGGAGTATGAGCAGATATTCAACACTGCAAGAACAGCTCTATAGCAATCAGAAAGAAGAGAAAGAATGACTAAAGGATCATCTCTAAGAGCACATCAAAACTAGAGGAAGAATATTAACTGCATATCTTGTTCATTAATTTCCAAAATTACTGTTTCTCAAGGAGACATATTTAAAAAACCTGTTTGCAAAAACTGCTCCAGTATTTTTTTCCTGTGCTGATATATAGAGATTTTTTTTCAAAATATAAAAAACCAGAAAGAAGTTCAGATCAAAATCTATAATGTTTCTTTCACATCAGCCTCACCATCTTGGTTCATAACATTAAATCTCTTTTCACCAAATGTTCATACTCCATCTCTCTCTCTGAGCTCTGTAGAAGGTCTAGAATTTCAGTAGCTGGTAGGAACAATATGCCTTTAGAAATAGACTTGTCAAAAGCTTCAGCCAGGAACAAGAATTAGAAAAATAAACAGTCCAAAATTATTTGATGCTGGCTGCAGGTATTATTAAATGGATGATGAATGAGGGTCTTCTATTTACAACCAATTTGTTTGTTGTGGTTTTTTTAATAGAGAGGTGTATTTCTCCAGACACTGAGTTCTGGTCTCTGTCTGTTTGTTTGTTCTTTTGTTTATTTCTTTCCACAGATGATATTTATTATTGATCAGAAAATAACATTTTTAATGACAAACAAACCAATGCAATCCTAAAGTCAACAGCTAGCAGAAATGAACAAGTACAGAACAATGAATATATGAATAAGAATGGAAGCTCTGAGGTAGGGTTAGATTTTCTTGCCCTCTCAGGCTCAGGAAATGTGTGATTACGTCTCCCTCAGAGTGGCCTGACAACCCCAGCAGCAGTTTCTAGAATTATTTCTAAGTAATAAGTTAGTGGGAAACAAGTACATATGTATTTTTTCCTATCTGTTTCTCTTTCTAGCACTGCAATATTTGATTATTTCATGGTATGTATATGTTTATATAGAATAGTGTAAGAGGAGAGAGAAATATTTTTTTCTCATAATTTTTCAGCCTTAATTATGTTTCTTATGTTACTGACTCATTAAGAAATACTAATAAGAATAATGCTGGTGCTACTGCTCAAAAGTGAGAAATAATGGCTACATTTGTCAGTTTGTAGCTGTCAGGATAGATTTTAAATTCCAAAATATGCAAAGATTTTTAGGCAAATTACTAATTTTAAAATTGAGCAAGAAAGAGAAAAGCAGAGGAAGGAAAACTGATTCTGCATCACTTTCAGTGCACTGAACTAGATTTTACTCTTATCTCAAAAAATGTATCTGAAGTTACTGTAAATATTGTTATTCTTTTAGTACTGTAAATATTGTTATTCTCACAATATGCTGTGGTTTGAATGTTGTGAAAAAATAATTGGGGCATTACAAGAATGTGTATATATATGTATGTATAAAATTAACTCCGATATTTAAAGTGGGTCCTTTAGGCAAAATACTAACATACACTCTGACAATAAAACAAAAGCTTCCCTGTTGTTGTTGCCTGCAAGCTCTTCTCCAATAACACTAAAATGTAACAGGAGTTTATCTCACTCTGTGAAAATGTACTGTGCTTTTTGGAAAGATAGGTTCAGGCTTTCAGAGATGAAAAATGTAAATCCCAAATATATTACCAAAAGAATTTATGGCAAAAAAACCTCTTCTTAAAGATGTTAAAAATGGTTCAGGTAGTGAAAAAAAACCCTCTGATGTTTTAGAGCTATTCTTAATGAAAATTAGTTTAACTTTGAACATTTCTTAAATTTATTTTCAATTTGGTAATTTTAAAAACTTTCTTCATTCTCTGACTTCACCACAGATGATCAATTTTATTTTCTTTTTTCTGTCATCTCACACTAGCTTGGAATTTGTAGTCATCAAGAAATGAGATTCTTTGATTTCTAATTCTTAAAAAAATTGTTTGATGGAATCTAAAATAGTATTTTATTTAGCGGGGGGAATCCTTGAAGACTAGGTTTCTGAGCTAGGATAATTCACTTTTTAGTAGAATTTAGTGTGACTGTTGTGGCAAAATTACGACTATACTGGAATTTATCAATACTTGCTGTCACATAATTGTGCAACTTCAATACAGGAAAATGTGTGACAGAGCTGGCTCACCTCTGCTCACTGCCTATTATTCTCAGTGTTTGATGAATAAACTAAAACAAAGCAAAAGAATATAAAACAGGACATCAGATGGTAGAGTACATTTCCATTTCTTCTTTGGACAAACAATGAAATGAATACTAATGAGCAAGCAGAGCACTCATGTTTCACGATAAACAAGGTTAAAAAAAGATTTGGACTAAGGCAGTACATAGCCTCTTTTATTTTCAACTCAATATTTTTCTGGTGTCAACTATGTGATTTTAAACTTATCTTCCATCTGAATTATGCAGGTTATTCACTGTAAAAAACTGATATTATAATTTAATCTTCCCTCCCTATTCATTTGTAAAGTGCCTATTAAAATGGCTCCCAAATGGAAGACTGTTAAGGACAATGATATAATAAGCAGAATAAACCATATTTCAATAAATCTCTTATTCTGCAGAAAGCTGCTTTTGATTTCTCTGTACATTGAAAATTAAAGTCTAATTTATGACTTCAGTATTTTCAAATGGTACTTCTTCAGCATGTGTTAGGAGTGTTTTATCTTGGGTATCAGAGTGCAACAACAGATTATTAACCAAATAATGCTACAAAAGAAAGAAATTAGATGAATAATATAAAATCTATATTCAATTATATGCACACAATTTTCAGAATATGTAATGTACAGAAGAGGAGCCAAGTAACTTGCAATTGTTAAAAAATTATATTTTTTTAAATCATTTAGAGGGAGAATATAAAACAAAAGCAAGTCAGAATTTTATACCCAGCACTGATTGTAAAAGTACAATATTTTTCTACATAGTACTCATTTTGCAGATTACTTATTTTCTACCCAGTAATGCATTTTATTTCTTTTTTATGAGTACAAATTATGAACAAATATGTTCCTATTAGAATAAGAAAAATATAATTGGAAATATTCACCATCAGTATTATCTCAGTTGGTCAGCTGAGATAGACAGCATTATTTCTGGACTTGCTCTGGATGAATTCCAAGCAGCAGAGAAAGTACAAATGTGTGTACTTTCAAGGGTAATTGCTGCGCGGGCATGTGTGCATTCACAAGGTGGAAACACTACTTTTTTAGTCATACTTGTGGGCAAAATGTGACTCACATCTTACCTTTGTAAAGAGAAATATTATCAGAATAAGTTGTTACTGTTTAAGTAATTGTGATGTTTTAGTATCTTCATGATATGATATAGTTGACATTTCCTGAAGTTCAATAAATATTTAAGTACATTTCCCTGTTTTCTTTCTCTACATACTCTGGTTATACAAACCATGCTATGAGCAGAGTTATTCCCAAAATATATCACATTATATTTTTGTTGTTGCTAAATTGTTGAATTTTAAAAAAGAATTGAGAATTGTATTCCATTTTCACTGCAGAAAGCAGTTCTTTAAATTGAAATTAAAAGTCAAATCTGCCCACAGATAGTTTCTTCGCAAACCAGTGCCTTTTTCCCTGAGTTTGACAATGCTTTTGGTATCATTCTGTTCTCCCAGGCTTGAAGACAGCAACAGTGTTTTCATTTAATTTAGCATGAAATTCACACCTGCAGAAAAGCACAGACAAAGCAAAGAAAGGCTTAAGTGGGTGGTGATTAGTATACCTGGACAGGGTTAATCTGTATGTAGCAGGAAATTATCTTTTAATGGATATGAAGAGGCTACTGCAGCCTACCTTGAGAGTCATGGTGGTTTTCTAGTGACTTTTATCCCTGCCTGGAATTCTGTAAATGCATTCTCCTGGTGACTGCTCTGTCTCTTAGCGTGGGTGAGCATTCATACCCCCAGCAAAATACATGCATACAGATCTTCATGTTAAGAGGCCAGAACAGCTGAGCAAGGCGCAGGTTAGTGACTGTGAATTGGTGGCAGGCACTGAACTTGTAGAAGGACACAATAAGGACAAGCATAGGACTGAGGCGCTGCTCTGAGGAGTCTCAAGGGCCGAAAATTATGCATTTAGCATAGTGTGGGATTTCTACAGGATTCTGGAAGATGCTTAGTACTGCTTTGGTTGTATCTATTGGGTCTTTGAAGGCTGCTTCTTGAGATAGGACTCAAGTGCACAAAGTCAAGTGGCCTAATCTAATTATGCTGCCTGGTGTAACAAGAGCTCAGTATGAGTAAATTACCGACGTTACATCATCAAAATGGATTGGTAATAAGTACCTCATTCCTTAATAAGATAAATGGGAAGGACAACAAGTAGAAATTTTAGGGAACTCATTATTTTACGCTCAAGTATTACATTTTTTTCAGAAGATTACTGAAGTATGTAAACTGGTGTAATTTTTTCTTCCAGGAAGATCTGCAGTATCAATGAGAGCTTCCATCAGCACAGTCAGAACTCATATGAAACTGGGAACCAATCTGGGTCTCAAAAGTCATAAGAGGCTGCAGTTGATAATGTTGCCGCTGATACCGTATCTTATCTTCTTTTGTGGAGCTAGGAAAATTCAACTTTTTGTGAGTCATCTATCTAGGATGAGAAAAAGGTATTAGTCTCTTGATGAAATCCTCTTTACAAATACAGTTTTGATTCCCTGAACACAACAGAAATCAAACAATAAAGCAAACTACTTTTGTTCACTGCTCTGAGACCTTTTTAAATAGTCTGCACCTAAAAACTCTTTCAGCTTCCTTTTTAGCTCAAGGTAAAGTTACTTTTTTTATTTTTACATACGTATTTCTCAGCAAGCTACACCCACTCAGCCTGTAATCTTTACATTCCTATTTTTCAGATGGTTTTTCTTTCTGCCTAGCTACAAATTTTGTGGCATAATATAAGCAAAAATTATTATTTTTTAATGATTAATTATTGGGATTTGGTTTAGCACACGGTGCCACAAACATGACCAAGGAGGGCAATGAGCCATGTATGAGGGCAGACAATTATTAATTTGACTTTGCCATTGAAACAACATTTCCTGATTTTTTGTCTTCAGGACAAATACTGGCCAAAAAAGCCTCTTCGTTCCCTGGGTAAGCTCTTCTTTGGACAGATCTGTATTCTTGGGATGAAATTACTTAGTGGTTTAACTGTGTTCTTACTCATCCTGTCGTAGATGAAAGGTAGTGTTTACAGCTGTCAGGCTGAGTGAGGTCTAACTTAAACACTGTAAGGAAGAGCAGTGATTTGGCAGCAGATAGCTCATCAACACTGAACAACATTGCATGTATACAAGCTGGAGCTGAGTTTCTCTTGTCTATGCAAGCCACTTTTCTTGCATGTCCAAACTAAGATGCCTGAGGATTTCTAGAGCACTGATATCCATTACATTTGGGATGTGAAATTTACTTCAGTGTGGCAGTTTTCACCTTTATTTTCTCTTTATAAATGTTTATAAATGTTATTTTTTTCATTTTACAAATATCAACTCTAGGAAACTCCTTGAACTTTAGCAAAAGAGCTACCATCTTCTGCAACAATAGAATATAGTCTCCAAAAGCTGTTTCTGTGACTGCCAGAGACTTCAGCTTCACTTCATTATTCAGTCACTAACAAAAGCAATCTTCATTGAGTACTATTTGTCCTTGAACATTAGTAGTTGAGATTATAATTTGCTTTTGACGAAATCACTGATTCTGAATTCTGATAGCAGGTTTGAATGCTGATA
>VZTH01006765.1:268162-305789 GCA_013397815.1 Aleadryas rufinucha | reverse complement strand
AAAACATCCCATTTTCACAATTTTTAACCCCTCTACTAATATCTTTTATGAGAAAACATGCAATAACAATTTGTATTTCCCCCTCTGTCTTGCTCCGTTGCCATAAATCCCACATGCACAGGATTAGGTGGGAAAAAAACCTTGTCTTTTATTAAATACAAAAGTTTCAAACTCTTATGATTATGATGCAAAGCCTGAAAACATGATCTCTGTACATTCTGAAGCTTCAGAAATGAGGCTTGTTCTCCATTATCTCATTTGCTGCATTTCACCCTTTCTTCTCTAAAAGATGTTAGATATATCTGGAGGCTTGAAACCATTCTGAAGAGCCAGGAGTGATTTATGTGTTGCACCTGTGAATGGCTCCATGCACCCAACACTCTGCAATGCATCACCTGTCAGCTCATGTACCAACCATCAGAGCACGAGGCAGGACTTAAAAGAGCTTTTCCCAACCAAAACCCCCCTTTGGATTTTTCGGATTTTCTCTCCTGGCATCTGATATTATCAAGTGTGACAGCATGCTGCTCATGAAAAAGAAACCACCCCACTTTAAAACCTCTCAGCTGTGCCTCACATCAATCATTTTTTTTGCTTTTGTTAAATTCAGGCCACATGTCTGTGTCAGTGGAATCAGCCACTCCATGTGCAGAGCACGGTGTGGCTGCATTTATTTCTCCAAAGAGCAGAGTTCACCTGATATTCTGCTTTATGTTGGGAGAAACGATGGCATGGCCATCTGCCTTCTAATTAAGAAGATTATTGTAGCTCAGAGACCGGGAAAACTCATCTGTGTCTATTCACTGCCACATCTGTGGCTGGGGAAGGGGGAAAGAAAATCTCTTTGCTACTCAGGGACTTGGTTTAGCAGAAGTTCACTGACATGGGAGTCAGTTATCTGCTTCAATATCAGGTAACAGCACCACCTTCTGCCAACAAGTTACCATCTCTTTAGCAAATTATTAGGTCCATTTTCTCTCTCTGATTTCAGTAGCTTTCTGAGACGTTTCTGATACAGACAGCAGACTTTAGACCAAAATCCTTAAGGCTATTTTAAAACACCTCAAGCTGTCCAGAAGAGACATAGATGAAATTACTGACATTTACTTATAAAAATACAATAAAACAAAATGTTCTAAAGCTAAAAATGGTCTGGTTCAGCAAAACACTTAAATACATGCTTAACTGCACAATACCTAAATAAATCCTCAAAGTTGTTTTTGCTGAAGCAGGGCTTGAAGTACCATTGCAAGATTACCAGTCCTGTTCCTGAACATTTCCATGGCATTTTCAATAAGATTTGGGAGGCCAGGCAGGACCACAGCACCTGGCTTAGTCTGAAAGCAACATTTGGTTCCTATTTGAGCTTTCATCCTGTGTCAAAGAAGAAATGCTAGATGCAACAGAAGAGAAAGATGGAGCTCCCAATAAGAGAGGCACAAAAGGGACAGGTTTCTCCTTTCCAGGTGGGAGTTCAGCTTTTCCCCTCTGGAGGGGTAGGGGAGAAGGTTCCAGGCTGCAGGTGAGACCCTGTGTGCCCAGATCTGTGTTCCTGGGGCACACAGCAGGGGTGTTTGCTCAAAGAGCTGCTGCCAGCAACCCACAGGTCCACACACACCAAGAGGGAGCTGCTGACGAGGGCGTGGGGTGACAGGACAAGAGAGAATGGCTTCAAGCTGAGGAGGGAAGGTTTAGATTGGGTATTAGGAGAAAATTCTCTCTGGGAGAGTGATAGGGCCCTGGCTGAGGCAAAGAAAGGATGGATGGACAGTGGATAATGCTGAAGAAAGACTGCAGGGTGGCTTGTCCCAAACCCAGCAGCTGTTTCCTCAAGCCCTCCTGTCCAGAGAGCAAAACCAGTGGCGACACATCTTCCTGTCCCTCCATTTTTCTCTGATTTCACTTTCCATGACAGGAGTGGCAAGCACACCTGACCACGCTGCTGGTGGAGAATTCAGCTTTGGGTAAGGAACAGTCCTGCTGGGAAGCCATGGACAAGCTCTGCTTCCACAGCAGTACATAGTGCCACAACCACCCAGTGTAAAACGTCTTCTCAACCACTGTCATTGAAATAATCAACCCTTTCCAGTGCTATCAGTGGAAACACAGGAAAGAATCAGCAGCAGGCAGACTCCTGCACCTGCCAGCCCTGCAGATGAGTGTGCTGAGAGATGGGAAGCACTGCATTAGGCAAAGCAACATCTGCTGTGCGCTGCTCTCGTATCCACCCTCCCCAGGGAAAAGTGAGAGCAGAGAGGGTTTGGTTACAGATTTTGATCATCTAGGGTTGTTTATCACATGAGCTGGAAAGGTTTTTTTCCATGAATTCTCGCATCATGTTTGTCACTGCTCACTGCACAGGCAGACATGGTCTGGAAATGCAAACAGGGCCTGTCAGCAGGGAGAAGGCTGCGGTGGGAAATGCAGCACATTTCCAGGCAAACTGCTGTAACTACTCCTCAAAGCCAGTCCTTGGTTTCCAATAACGCTGAGGGGATTTTTAATTGGACTCCGGTGTTTTCCCCAGCGTTGAGCAGCAGCAATGCCTGAATATTTTGTGGCACTGAGCTGGGTGACAGAACAGGGTAATGAGAATTACAGTGCAAAATGGGGGCATTAGATCCTGGGAAGGTAATTGAACAGCCTCTCACTGAGCCTTCAGAGAAAACTCACTTCCCTTTTGCTCCATGTTTTACAGAATATTTTCCATGTTTCCCCTCGAGCCCCATGCCTCTGTGAGTTGTGATCTGGGATGCTGAGGGGGTTCCACATCTGGAGTAAAACCACTGGCACTTCCACGCAGCGAGGAGTGGAGTTGAGTAGATGTACACCAGTCCCCAGAGGAGGTGCTCCTATATCCCCTGCAAGATATTCCCATCTACTTCCCAGGGAAAACACTCCAAACCCTGTGCAGAAGGTCAGAGTGGGGTCTTTTAAAAGAAGAATAACTGCCAGGGAGGAAGCCACCTCTTACCTTAACTTTAGATGCATAAAAACTGTTTAATATATCTTAAGGTCTCCATCTACATTCTCTTTGTACAGTCAGTGACTGCCCTGCCTTCAGCTTAAGCTAAATGTTTAATTTTTAGACTGCTGAGTTTCAGAGGGGTGAATCTCATCATGTATAATATAGTTATTTTTAAGACTGGTACTGTGCTTTGACCATAGGAAACACTCTTTTTCCTGACAAGATGCTCCCCCAGTGTGGGAAGCACACCTAGCTGCCACTGGAGCCAAGGGATCTGGGAGAGATCGTGTCAGCAGACACAGAGATAAAGAATAAAGCACTGATGAGCCAATCAATAAACCAGTAATTAGGGTTGTTTGGCAGGTTGGGGGTGTTTTGGTGTTTTACTTGTGGGGTTTTTTTCCTAGGGATTTGAAAGAAGTTTGCTTATCTAAGTTTTAGAAGCATTTAAACGAATCCCAGTTCTGTTCAAATCAATGAAAGTCTTGGTGAGACAGCTGTAATTTTATGTGCATGTGTTTTAGTAAATTAGAGGGTTTAGCCTTAAGGATTCACTTTAGTGTAATCTACTAAAAAGATAAGTAGAGCCAGATGTAGTGTCTTATAAACTGCTGGACAGTTGCAACTGGAATGACAGCCTTGAAAGCAACTTTATAGCACAGGCAGCAGATTTTCTGACTCAAAAAAAAGTAGTATTTTACAGAAATCATTGTAAATATTTTATATTTACAATTCAAAAGGAAGGGGGGAAAATGGAAAAAAAAAAAAAAAAAAGCCTGAGTAATTGGTAACGGTTTTCTCTTGTTCTGTTGGTGTATATCCATGGAGAAATACAAGCTGTATTACAAACCATTTAACTAAATTAAATTCTAGTTAGCATCTGGGATCCCATCAATAAGAGTCTATATTTCTGAGGAGCCACAGACTGGTGGCAGTAATAGACCCATAAAGATTTTAATAGGTAAGTAAATTTGTTTTGCATTTCTCCTGCTACCAGAACACACTTTAGCAGAGTAATTAGTGGTTAGATATCTGACTATAATTAAGAAAATTCTCTAATCATTAAAAATTCTCAAGAAAGAACATTCATCCCATCAGTAATGTTTACTTATCCTGAGGCACATCCATGCAGCACCAGAAATAGTTGTCACCTGGTTCCTTGCTCCACATCAATCTTTAATAAGATATATTCATCACAATTAGAAAGTGATTTTCAGGGTCGCCATCAATTTGTGATCATTTCTGATGTCCTTACACACTCAAATTGAAAAAAAATAACAGGAATAAAAATCGATGCAGTTTAGCTATAAATCCCCAAGAGCTGGGCTGTGTCACAGTGGCTTTATCTGCTAGTCCCAACTCCTTATTTATAAATCTCCCGAGTCCTCACCAGGGCTGTTCATGGAATAAGTGGCTACAGTAAATCCTGAGATAAGCATTTACCCCAGCCTAACCGGGATTTTTGTGCCCAGGTTTTTATGCTGGGATAACTCCAAGCGTGACTATCTCGTTCTCAGCACCATTCCCCAGGTGCACACGCTGTCCCAGGGCTGAGCTCAGCAGGGTGGACCCAAGGCTTGTGTGTGTGTCTGCTCATCCTCCGTGGCTGAGCTGCAGCTGGATCCAAAGCTGGAGCTCGTCAGCACTGCCAAAACCGACCCCAGCTCTCCTGACATCAAACCTGCCGCCTCACTCACACAAACCCATTCCCTTCTGGCCCTCAGTCTGCCACTTCTGAACAGTTTGGGGACCAAATTCCCACTGAATTCGGTGGAAGTTAAACATGAACATGGACTGATGACATTGCAATTGGATTTTGGAAACAGCACAGCAAAATAAATCTGGTAGTGTGTGATATTTCAGTTCCAGTGGCTGTGCCTCCAGCTCTCTCATTGCCAGTAGGTCTGAATCTTCCCACATGCAAACTTGCCAAGTTCAACAAGAAATCTGTAAAAATATTAGGCCCATTTCTTTCTGATTATAAATAGTCACCAGCAACAAGCGTTTTTCAGGGTGGAAGAAAGGGTTGCAAAGTCACAGAGCAAAGCTGATTCCTCCCCCTCAGAGCATCCAGCACCACAGGGCAGGTGATGGGGACAGACTGGAGAAAAGAGGAAAACAAAAAACCAAATTACAGCACTGAATCCAGGGGATGTGCAGGCTACAAGAGATTAATTTTGTCAATAAGGCATGGAGCTGTAATTTGGAGCACCCTGGAAAGAAGAGATTTCAACTGAAAAAAAAAACCACACCTTTCCTGCTCATAGCCAGATGGTGAGAGCTACAGGATTTCACATTTTTGGCTGTCAGAAAACAGAGCTAATGGTATGGGATTTGTTTCATACCACCAGTGAAGAACTCAAAGGCTAACTCAAAGAGCAGAGACTAAACACAGAGCCTGGGCTCAACAGCAGCTCTGGATCTAGAGCAGAGTGCATTCTTCCCACACAGACTGGCATCTGGCAAACACCTGAATGGAAAATCTACCAGCAGTTACACATTTGCTGAAATGCTTCTCTCGTCCTCTTTTTGATTTCTGTATTTCTATTTTTCTCCTAAATAAGATTACATCCTTATTGCCCTCTCATTGATTTCTTCCTCAGAGGCAAACGACAGAATTTCTGAGAACTAACTANACCACACCTTTCCTGCTCATAGCCAGATGGTGAGAGCTACAGGATCTCACATTTTTGGCTGTCAGAAAACAGAGCTAATGGTATGGGATTTGTTTCATACCACCAGTGAAGAACTCAAAGGCTAACTCAAAGAGCAGAGACTAAACACAGAGCCTGGGCTCAACAGCAGCTCTGGATCTAGAGCAGAGTGCATTCTTCCCACACAGACTGGCATCTGGCAAACACCTGAATGGAAAATCTACCAGCAGTTACACATTTGCTGAAATGCTTCTCTCGTCCTCTTTTTGATTTCTGTATTTCTATTTTTCTCCTAAATAAGATTACATCCTTATTGCCCTCTCATTGATTTCTTCCTCAGAGGCAAACGACAGAATTTCTGAGAACTAACTAAATAAATAAATAACCAAATAAAATAAAGCTGAGAGGCAATCTGCATGTAAATCAGCATTAGTCATTGACATTTGAGACTTGAAAATGAGCCATCCCAGTCCCAGCTGTCCCCACAAAAGCTGATCTCCTTTGTAAGACAGAGAACACTGCAAGCAAACAGAACCAAGGATGAATATAGATAAGATGGAAACCCTCTTCACTTGAAGTTTTCCCTAAAAAGTCCTTTGTTCAAGAGCACTCAGGAATACTTTTACCTACTGCTGCTGTTGATGGGAGTTTTGTCTTTGGTACTTTCCTCCCAAGGATGCAGTTCCCTGCAATTCTTCCTGAGTTGTTTGCTCACACTTGCAGCTCAGAAGGCGGCTGCTTAAACTGGGGGATGTGTTCATCATTCCATTCTCTGCACTATGCACACCTGTGGTATAAACTGTTCAGTTACACCAGGTTTTCTCACTGTTTTTCCAAATAATTTTTTCACTGCCGATATTCTAGCAACATTCAGACAATGTCGTTTTTACTAAAAATCAAGAGATTTGGGTTTGCAACGCAAACGCTACTGGAGATGGTGCACAGTTCTGAATGGCACCAGAAATATTTGATTTGGCCAAGTCAAATGGCTTAGTTCTACCTCTTGCCAGTATTTTTACTGAAAACACAGCTCCAGGTATGGTTCTGTGCTGCTCTGACCCCTCTTACCCGCTGCAGGGATAGCAGAGGGCTGTCTGTCCAGGGAGGGAGTTATTTTGCCATCTTCCACAGGAATTACCCCAAACCAGGACAGGATTTCTATTGCTGCCAAAGCCCTAAAAAACTTCAGCCAGCTGCTGTCCTAAAAGACAGTGGGAGATGCTGCACTGAGTGAGAAAAACACCTTTCCCAACATTCCCTAAACTTATCACACATCAGAGAACATCACAGAGCTGCTACCCCCAAAAGCAGTTTGCCCAAGTGGGCCAGCAATTAAACACAGCTAAATGTGCACAGTGCAGCTTAAAATTCCCTTCTAAAGGGGGGTATTTCCCTTCTCTTCTCCAGGAGATATGGCCCTGATTCCACCAGGAGTGTTTGTGGAGTGAGGTATTTACTGGAAGTGTTATCCTGGAAAGAATCTTTCCCTTTTGGTGCCTCCTTTTTGTCAGTGAAACTGAAGCATTTGTGTGGCCTTCCATGCAAAGAAAGGTCAGAAATGAAGGCATGAGGGCCTGACTGAGGTGGGGCAGGGGCAGCTCCCAGGGGAGTCTTTCTAGATCCAGAGTCAATTTTTTTACTTATGTTTTTGGGGTTGTTTTGGTTTGGGTTTTTTTTTTAATTAAGAATGAAAAAAAAAAAACATAGAAAGTAAATCCCTAGTCTTGAACACTTTCATTTTAATTACAGATAAAATACCTCCAAATTCCCAAAGCTCTAATTATGTGCATAAGTTCCAGCATAATGCAAGCTTGGTGTTGCTTAACAGAGCAATGAGGTTATGGAAGAATGAAAATATTGATTTTCTTTGACAGAGACAAGGAGGGCTCAGCTTTTGGGTCCTTGCAGTGGTGTTATCAGCTTAACCAAGTCTAATTAGCTTCACTCATTGTGAAGTTTAAATACAAATACAAGAAAAGTCTGATCAACAACCCAGAGCACAACCAAAGGCTTAGAAACTCTTGGCTGTATTAATTTCCCCGACCCTTTTTCCTTTGCTTGTTTGCACACAGGCAACCAGAGATCAGTGTCTTTTGACCCCCTAAAGGTAATACACCCTGAAAGGCTGCAAAAATCCACCCTTACAAAAAGTATGTGAAATGTCACGTGCCTGGTGCTGAGAAACCTGCTGGAAAATGGTTCCCCAACCCTGGCTTGGGTGAGCTTGTGTTCTTCTACAACGTGACTGTTTGGGACACAAATGAATGTCACACTCTCAATGTTTCCATCACCATCAGAGGATATCTGGAAAACAATTCTGCCCTTTACTCTGTTGGCCCAGCTGGTGTTTAGGTTCCACTGATGGAATTTACAAGTTTTTGCTAAAAATACAATTTCTCCACTCCTTTTCCGAATTCCTGCTGGCAACTGTGTACCCTATAATGCTTTTCCTAGCAAAACCTCTACATCAAAAAGTCAGTTACTGCAGCACATGAAGCATTAATACTTCAACATGCCAAATAAATCATAGACCAGGCTAGAGTATCCTGAAAAAAACGTGCCATTCTTCCTGTTTTTTCTGCAATTGTAGCTGTTCTGTCATATCCAATCGGTTCACCGACTGCAGCGCACGCAAAGAGAAACCCAACAAAGAAACTCTTCTCTCAAGTGGTGAGGAAAAGAGGAATGAAATTGTGCACTGGGCAAGGAAGATCACCACAGTTACAGAGAGGGTTTTTTTAATTAAGAATGAGCACAGGAGAGCACCAGAGAGCACCACTCTCCTTCCTTGCCCTCATTGCCATGATCCTTTCCAAGGAAAGGCAGATTTCTTCCCAGAACAGAGGCAGGATGAGCCTGGGGGCCTCCTCCTTCCCTGCCCTGCAGTGCAACCCCTGGCCAAAACCAAGAACCCACCCCTTCACATTAACCCAGGCTGAGAGCACTTGTAGTACCTCATATCTTGCTCTTTTCTCAAGAACCACAATCTGTACGTGATCCCTGCAATCTGTATTGCTTGTCAACCAATTTTCACATTTTAGATTTTGAAAGCACAGTTCTGCCGACATTTCCATGATGCTTCGCTGCTCCTTCTTCTTTTTCAGAGTTTTATTCATGAGCGGTTCCCACCAGTCACCGTTTTTAAAAAGAGGATTTTACAACACAGCATTGTTAATTTTAGCACCTATGTGTTATGCTGCTATGTCTGATATAACCAGTGCTGCTGGAAAAATGGAGAAAAATCAGACAAAAAAAGTATCTCTTAAGGCAAACTAAGCAAATTTTCTTCTGAGTTCTTTGGCTACCAACTCTCTCTCTAGCTCATGTGTGAAACAATCTAAGTAATATTACACTTTACCAATCACACAGACCACCAGCAAGGGTTTTGCCTTCTGTCACAAGATACCCACTATGGTGGAAGTTGTTTCACCTGTATCCCAGACCACAAAATGCCCAAAAGTCTGTAATCCTTTACATTGTTTTGCACTACTCAGGGAGATGTTCATCACCAATCATAAATCCATGACGTTGTCATAGGGAACCCTGAGGGAATCTTTTGACAAAATCTCACCGGTGTTAGCAACTGATAAATTGCCATATGTTGGAATAATTCCCTCTCCACTTTGTTCCCTCCTGGGGCATTTCCAAAGCAGCCATACCTGGCTTATGGGGCTGTGTAATTGCCTGATAATTATTAGATTAGTGGCTCTCCAATTTGTAGGTGCTGCTCTGGCCTCTGTTGTGATATCAGCAGTGAGATCCCAGTTAAATGGGCAAGGCTGCTGTGATAACGTTGTGATGTCAAGGGGTTGCAATGTATTCAATGAAATATCCAGGATCTGGGATAGAAATAAACTCAGCATGGTCCTTGAGCACCTGGCTGGGAGGGCATTACACGGGATCACACCAAGGATGGATGTCCCTGACAACAAAGAGTCTGGGAAATGCACTTTACCAGCCCTGAGTACCAAAGTACTGCCAAAGAGGCTCGGGTTTGGTCTGATTCTCTGTGCCTTGCTTTGCTGTTGGTTTTGTTTCTGTTTTTAACCCACGAGTGCAGCAGAACTGCCTGATTTGATGTGAAGGAATGCAAAATTCAGGCTCCAAATGAACCTCCCTTCCATTTGTGGTTATGTGTATTACTTGTATGCTGCTTGATTTTTTTTAATTTCTTTTTTCAAACCCAAGACAAAAGCCTCTCATTTCAGCACCTTGTTCACTTGCCTTTTCAGCCATCTGGGTGTTGCATTTTGCAGGGTCCCGATTTAGCCGTCCTTTATTCTCACTGCACTGAGCAACTAACAAGGGAATGACATCAGCACCGATTTCTGGTGCTAAAAAGAAAAGCAGCAAGAACAAATCACAACTTGCACTGAATAATTTCCAAACGCTTCTGGCTCCCTCCACTCAGTCACGTGCACGAAACCCCGCTCCTCTCTTCTGAACTGCTGCGGGACTTTGTACACGAAGAATCAAAAGGAAATAGTTCTGCAGCTGTCAAATGCAAACTCCAGCTCTAAGCTGTCTGAATCAAACAGAAGCTCCCTGGCTTAGTTTGGATTGCCTATATCCACAAGTTTAACTTTCCCTAATGCTGCTGACATAAGTATAACTTTGTCTTTTGAGGCGTTACGTGGATGCCTCCAAGTCCAGTGGATGAGCCGTGGCGCTTCAAAGGAGAACCTTCACATGAGAAAATTGTTATAACAAAGATGTTTTTGTGGGGGGAACAAGTTACTTTTGTTGTTCACTCTGTCCCAAGTGAGCTCCCAGTACAAAACAAACACCTTCCACCTGCCCAAGGAAGCTGATTTTGGTCTGGCTGAGGCAGCAGCTGCGGCAGCAGCACGGTTGCATCTTTTGCACTAATGAGCAAAAAAATGAAGAAAGAAAGAAACTGGCTTCTAAATGGAAGGTGAGTCAAAAAAAGGACGTGCAGAAGGGTGAACACAGCTCCCACAACAGCTATCCCATGCCAAGCCCCAGAAGGAGCAAAACAGCTGCAAGCAAAGCCAAGCAAGGAGCCAGGTTTTGATGAAGCGTCTGCTGGAGATTTTTTTTTTTTTTTCTAATTCATTTCAGAACTTGTCATCTGGGTTATGAAGCTGAAACTGAAGGGAACCTTTTGGGTTTTTTCTAACAGTAACAGCTGCTCTTGCTAGCAAACACCTGCACCACCTAGAGATTTCTGGTTACCTCAGTGGCTGCTGCTACCAGAAGAGTAAATAGTTTGGTAGCGTTCCAGAAGAAATTAATTAATTTCATTTTAAAAAAGAAGGACCAGCACTTTGGCTTAGAAATATTTGAGCCTTTGCCTATTTTCTTCTGGCTGCTCTTTGCCTGCCTTTGGCTGATCAGGCCAGTCCCACTGCACTCCGATGGTCATTTCCACACGCAGAGCGCAAATCCCTCGCCACAACTTCTGACATTTGCTCCGACATCCCCTTATGGATTCCAACTGAGATCCACACATTTACATCCAGCATTCTGCTGATCTCATCACCCTTCAGGTGCCAGTTCCTTCCTGCTCTTGCAGTGCTCCTGGAGTAGGTGCTCACCTGCTAAGAGCTGTAACAGATGGACACAATAGCTGGAGACAGATGCCCTGTTCGTACGTCACCATCCCCTCTGCCCCGCCGTGCCCCTGTGGCACTGGCTGGGGGGACATCTGTGCTTTGCTGGCAGCTCAGAGGGCTGAACCACGGGGAGGTGGGCAGTGGGCCCCAGAGCAAGGCAAGGGAAGTGCAGTGACCTGGGATGGGGGGTTGAAAAGTCCCTGTGCTGACTGATACCTGAACTATCCACAGTCCTCAGGGCTGGGGAACGTCCTCTAAGAGTGAAAAATGGGCAATGGGAACAAAACATTTTGAATTGCTTTGTTTTAATTCCAAAAGTTTTTAATACCATGGGTAAATGAGAAAACACTGACCTCTGTGATCCAAAGTTCATTTCTGCAAGAAAAGCAAAATGGGAACTGCCATAGAACAGTTAGTGGTTTTTAACAGTGTAGAGGAGAGAAGTTAGATTACTTTAAACAGGTCATGACCCTGTCCAAATGCTGCCAGAACCATCCCAGCCTCAGGATACACCTGCCCAAGTTGTCTTTGCCTCTACATTGTTAAGTTGTACACACAATAATGTAGGTGCCAGCTGTGCCATTGCTGCTGCTTTTGATCTGTAGTGTTTCTTACTATATTAACAGTACAGTACACATGGATCCTGAACTGTTTCAACTGGACTCCTTCAGTAGAATCTAGTTTTGGTCAGTTAGAAGTGGGAGAATTTCTGCCTATCTTCAAAGGCCAGCAGGCAGCAGCACTGGAGGGGAAGAGCTCATACTGTGTGTGTGAGTTCTTCCCCTGCAGAACACCTTGTTTTGCAAATCAGATGAGTATGAGGACAGAGAGCCTCTGAAATACTCAGACTCCAAAATCAACAAAGGAATTACGTAGACTGAATGTACCCTTGTTTGCAAAAACCAACTGTTTAATTATCATTGTACAGATCATGCTGGTAGGTGGATGTTGGGTACCAGGTGCGTTCCACTGAGCTTGTTCTGAGTCCTTCCAAAACGGCAGAAAATCCACTGATCAATTCCCAGTTTGGAACACTCCCCACGTACTGGTGGGGTGCTATTCCAGTCTTTTCATTTTGGTTTGCAACATTCCTGTAAGAGGCTTTGATTCAGACAATACCCTTTACTGCTGCCTGCTGATACAGACCCAGAAAGTGAAGGAGATTATATTCTCTAATCCTGAACATGAATAGCATTGGTTACTTAGAGCAGCTGTTGGCAACAGTTCAGATACAGGGGGGAAAAAATGCTGCTAATATCTACTGGACATAAATTACCAGTTTAAAACTAGCACCAGTTC
This sequence comes from Aleadryas rufinucha, assembly GCA_013397815.1. Taxonomy (NCBI): domain Eukaryota; kingdom Metazoa; phylum Chordata; class Aves; order Passeriformes; genus Aleadryas; species Aleadryas rufinucha. The sequence continues at coordinate 293,292 of VZTH01006765.1, read as the reverse complement.
ATAGATTTAAATGGATTTTTGATGGACTCCAGCCTCACGATTAAAGCAATAAGAGGATATGATTCCTCTATCCCCAAAGGCATCGTAAGGGCTTCATTGACATGTGCCTTGGTGATTTATGGTTGACTGCCTTAATCAGAGCTCCAAGCACTGTGGGAAAATGCCCAGGCAGCAGAAGACAGATCATGCAAAAGCACTCATTAATTTGGCTTTCTGAGCAGTATTCACAGGTATCAGCCTGCCTGTGCTCACACTGACCCTGCTCCAGAGGCTGCAGCAAGGTCATTGGGTCAAATCTTTCTGCATGTATCAGTCACCCACCAGTTTTAACACCAAAATTTCAATCATCTCATAAGCTGCCTTTTCTTTGGATTTTATTTTTGCTCTGTAGCATATACACATGAATATGGTATTGCAACCTTCAGCACTTTTACAACGAAGACTTGATGTGCCAAACCAGAAATGCAAAGGGGCCAGATCACAGACACCCCGGTCTCAGTGGTCATTCAGAGGGGACACGGACACCAGGACAGCACTGCCACTGCTGCCACTGCACAAAAAGCCCGACAGCCTCACTCTCTCCCAGGCATTTTTCTCTCCCTGCTCTGTGCAGTAGGTTTTGTGCATGGCATTTACTGCAATGGGCTTGAGAAGAAGAGAAAGCAACACCAGCAATTATTAGAGTTGGGGTTAATGGGAGACAGCAGGTGTCAGAGGGGGGAAGCTGTGGATGAAATTCCCCCAGCCCTGTAAACCATGTGTATTCAAAGAGGAGTCACTTCTGTGGGCAGCTCCTGTGTTTTATCCACTCACTCATTCCGTGACTCTATTAAATGGTTAAATGGAAATACTGCAAATGTAGCTTTCCAGGAGTTTATCCCTGCTTTTGATGCTACAACCGTTATAGCACAATCATTCTGAAGCGCTGTGATTTCTTTCAAAAATGAAAACGATTCCCACAGCGAATCTTTTCTCCCCCTCCAGAGGCAGTGTGTCTTATCATAGCTTTGTCCCTCATTGGTAAGTCAAACTGTATCTGAGATGTCAACTCCTGTCACACTTATCTATGATTTCATGCATGTAGCAATACAGGATTTCAGCTCACAAGCTTTGTGACTGCCCCTATCTTTTCAGGTTGTGACTATGGTAACTCTTCCATAAGTTGCTTCCTAATAACCGTAAAATGAAGCAGATAGTACAGGAGATATCTCTCATTAATACCCTTTAATTGATTCTATAATCACACTGCAAATTAGTCTGGAACAATCAGGAGTGCTACCATTTTCACTTAGGTGAAAATTTCTAAGGCAAAGGAAGTCAAGTCAAAATAAAGCATAAAGTTATTTGAAAAAGTTTAGTATCATGAAGACAGAAGTGATGAGGGTGAAACAGCTCCAGTTTCATCAGAAATCTCTTGACTGGCTGTGTCAGAGCAGACTATTTTTTCTCTTTCACACAAAAGCTGTTGGGACTAGGGATTCACACTTTGTGATAAAAGGTAAGATTTTATTTTTCCTTTATTTTTATTTCTAAGTAGGCCAGGCTCTGAAATGGTACCAACCACCACTGTGGTCTCAAACTAAACAGAAACTCTAATTAGTCTGAAGAAACTTGACCAAAATAATTTTTTTCTGTATTTTGCTAACAGACCATGTAAATTAAAGCAAAGTTGTATAAACTTTCTCCAAATAAGCAATCTTCTAGATTTGTATAAAAAAGCATCACTAGGTAATTGACACCAAACTAATAAAGAACAGTAAAACCAGCTTATGAACCACTGTTACCACATCCCAGCACATTTTAGAGGTGCTCCAGCTCTGGGCTACCTGCTGCCAGAAAACAGAGCAGTGCCCTGACATCCTGGCTCCCTGTGGGATGCTCAGGTGCTCCCTCCGGTTTAATTCAGAAAATACCTACAGAAGCACAAGCCCTGACACAGGGACACATCCACACTTTTCTGGGCTGTAATGGTGTGTTATTTATTGTCTGTGCTGCTTAGAAGATTTCCTTTACAAGCCTTTTTTTTAGCTAAAAGCTTCTACACGGGCACCTGACAGAGACTTGGTTTTACAATCACTCTCAGGCTCCTTTAACTGCTCGAGTAGCTGAGGGATTTCCTTGTAACCAAGAAGCCTGGTATCCTTATCTTCCCTCAGGGATATAATTTTAAAATTAGTTTGCTTTCTTTTATCTCAGACATAAAGTATACAGCAAACAATATCCTGACTGAAATTTGAGTGCTTTGGATGTTTTTACTGGAGTGGTGAAGACTCGCTCTTCCCGATGGAGGTGTCTGGAGAGAGCGGAGAGCTCGCTCGCTGTCAACTCCGCTCCTTAGAGAAAAATGCAAATTAAAGTACTGCGATCTTTCAGAGACTTCCAAGGTCCCTGTCATTAGCAATTAGCAGGACTGCTGAGAAATACCCAGAGCTGAGCTACACGGAGATGTATCCTCTGCTAAGAGTGGCAGCACTGTGGATGTCATCCCTGAGCGTGCACAAGGTCGAGAGCCACGGCACAGACCGGTGAGCAGCCACCCCCCCAAACCCAGAGGCCTCCTGAAACCCACTCTGCAGCACCTTGGAGCATGGATGTGTCATCTTGGATTTCTCTCTGATGGGAAAACAGGTGAGAAACACGAGAAAAAACACCCACTTTGCTTTAGCTAATGGTGGTATAACTCATGAGCAAGGTAGAAGCTCAGATGGAAAGGCTGATTGACAAGGGGCTGATCATCCTCCCTTCATCACTACGAGGGAGCACATGAGTTAATATTTCAGGCATGATCTGAGGTGGCAGTGGGTGGGCGAGGAGCTGGGATTGACACTAATGCTATTCTGACAGGCTGTGACTTTCTGAGTGCATAACTACGGGGTGAGGCTGAGCCACGATCCCAGAGCCGACAGGAACGGCGCTGATGGAGATCACAGCCACAGAAACGTGGAACTGCTGGGCCACAACTCTTCTCCTTTCCTTAGGCACTCAACTTAACACACCTATCATCTCCTGGCAGGTTCACGTGTCACGGGAAGGGAGGGATGAGGAATGAGGGTTTTGGAGCTTGCCAAAAAAAGATCTCCTCTTGGAATCACCTGATACACAAAATAGAGACTGAAATCCCCTTAGAAGTTCCATAGTACCCAAAAAAAGGATTTAAAGAGTGGTCTGAGGTGCCCACCAAGTTTATCCTTTCTCAGAGATATCTGGATTTCCTTTTCCTTTTTTTTTGTTCCCAGGTTAATTATCAATTAATTCAACCAAAACCAGAGCACTTCTAAATATCTGTGTAACTAGTGCTTCCTCTAACTGAGAGAGGGCTAGGGAAAACAGCCTGACACTTTGAGCTGAAAAATCCTTCTTTTGACTTCAATGGTGAATAATTCATTCTAGCACTAAATTTAAACTCACAATGCATCAGCAAGGACCTACAAAAAGACAGAGCCAAGTGGCCAAGCAGAAGCTCAGCCCTGCAGAAGCCTTGCTCACATCCAAGTTCTAAACATTCATTTTTTACAATGTGAATCACTGCAGAGCAGAACAGCTGGTCCCAACTGGCCCCACGGAGTTCTGCACAAGCATTGTAAAACCCAACACCCCACATTTCCCCTTTCTAAACACTACAACAGCCTAAACCCAGCCTTCAGGATAACTGAAAACTTCAACCACCAAAGCCTCTTCTTCATTACATCTTCTCAGCAATGTCCACTCCCCCAGCTCTGCATCCAGTGCTGCTGCCAGGAGCTGTGGAGCTCAGACAGACAGACAGACAGAGCTGACTCGATCTGCTTACACCACTCACCAGGGCTCTGCTGCTTCCACAAGCTCTCAGCACCGATTGTGCAAAACTCATCCTGCAAAAGCATGAATTCAGGAGTCCTTTCCTCCCTTTTCACTGCCTTGAGCAGTGCACTGAGCATCCCCAGAGAGGTCAAAGCAGAGCAGGGTGCACTCCCCTGCATGTGATGTTAAACCCACTTTAGGGACCAGGCAAAGGGGAAGAGGCATCTGGTCCTGAAAGTGGGATGAGATGCAATCTGCTGAGGTACAGGAGCACTTCAGAAGTAGCAAAGCCACTCAACAGAGCATGGATCAATTTGCTATCTTTACTCTGAGTACAAAACAGGAGTAGTAAATTGCCACCACCAGTGTCACAGCACGGTTTCACTTGTCATACACCAAGGCCTGAGGCAAAAGCTGGAGGATTACCCAAAGACAGACTCATGGAAACACAGTAGGACCACAGCACTAAGCAAGAGGATTTCAGAGTAACATAATAGGACTGTTTTTCAGAAAAACGACACTTTATGGATATGAAGCCTGTTTGCTACCCACTAACAGCCTTGAGGGGGGTTTCTGAAATACACTGGCTCAATGTGCTGAGCACAGCTTTCCTGGCTGACCCAGGCACTGCACAAACTCCAATCCAGTTGCAAATGACCCAATATTTCATGCCACTTTTGACTCAAATATATTTGTGGAGATGAAAAGTAAATTAATAGTCAGAAATGTTTATCCGCTGTGTAAGCGAAACTGCACTTGTGAGGAATCTCATCTTACTGACTCCCAGGCATAAGATTAGCTCCTCAAGCTGCTGCTGTGCATCTGATCCCACAAGGTTTCATGAATTTCTAAGCCAGAAGTCATATGAGCCCCAAAGAATGGAGGTCCCAGATTCTGGGACAGTACCTTGAGCATCTTGAAGAAAATCAGTTAATCTTTCAGAGATTCAGTTCACCAAGAGTAAAATGAAGACACTATTCTTTTGCCTACTTTATTACAGATGCCTTTTGTTACTCAAAAAAATATGGAGCCAAAAGTTATATGGATCCTGGAATAGCAGCAATAATATCAGGTCTAAATTTATTACCAAAATCACGAGAAACCTCAGTAGTCCCCAAGTATTCCAGCAGAGTATGTAACTATCTGGGAGTGCAGCAGAGACAGTAATTAAAATAAGAAAATGGAACATGAATTTCAACAGCCAATTTAAATGCAAACTCTTCAAATGTGGTGCACAGAAGCATCCTACAAGGGTCTGGGAGGTTGGCAAAGCGGATTAGTAAATGCAGGCAACTGCACTGCCATGACCAGAGCATCTCATCTGCTGCAGAAATGCAAAGCCATCTGGAGTGACAAGCTGGAGAGAGTAAAGGTCCTCCAGGCCTCTGCCAAGTCTCTGTAAAGTGCTATGAAAACGATAAAACAGAATATGAATCATTTAAGAGCAAAACTATATTAAGAAATGAGTAAGCATCCACTCATAGTGAAGCCGAGGGGATGAGGTAAGGTGGTTCATGATTTAGTGCAGGTCAGGTTAGACTGAAGGGGGTCTGGTTTTTCTGCCTTTCAAGTACAACCTCTGAAGGGCAGAAAACAAACTCAGGCTACTTCCTAACTCAGTCCTGAGCTGTTTACTGATACACAACATTCCATCCAAGTCAGTAAGATCCAGAAAATAAAGGGTGAGACTTTTCCAAAGCATTTACAAACATTAACATTCAGCAATATTTGGGCTTTCTGTAAGAATCAGGCTCTCATTTGGGACATTACCTGACATGATTGATCCAGAATAAATCCATGGAGAAATAAAATTTCTTTTTTTGGGGGATAGAGGTCTTTGTTCATGGGGACACTGAAAGAGGAAAGGTGATGCTCTGGAACAGCATGGCACAGACATTGGAGTAGCTTGGAAAAGGCTTGTTTCCTGGTGTAGATTAGAGAGATCAGGCTTAAACTCCTCAGGCACTTCTGGCCATTCCTTACAAACATCCTAGGATCCATCAGCAGGACTCTGAGACAATTATCAGAGCCCTAACTGCTTAAGCAGCCATTGCAGACAAGACCACTCGTTAACTGAAACGTTCAGCCATAAATTGCTGCATTCCATGGCATGCAAACCTCATTTGTGGAAGCAAAGGACACGGCTGGGAGACACATGGAGCTGTTGGTGGCCCCATGGACAAGCATTTGTCTTCTCTGCACCCAGGTGCAACTGCTACACAGCCACTTTTGGTAAGACTTTGCAGCAACAAGACTTTTATCACGAGAAAGTTGCAGGTTTTGTTTCTCAGATGAAGGCACGACAGAAAGGCTGTACCCACAAAACAAACTGCAATGAAAAATGATCACAGCTGCCAGCAGAGGCAAGAAGGGATTCACACTGGGAAACCTCCCAGTACGTGGAGAAATGGACACAACCAGACTGGGACTGCTTCCCAAGGAAAAAGTGCCATGGGGAGGGGAAGGACGAAGAGTGAGGCATAGTCTATATTAAAAACAAATAACTTGAAACAATCAGCAGGTCTGCAGCGCTGGAAGGAAGTCTCAGAATTCTGCAGCACAGGAAAGACTGCAAGAGGAAAACAAAACCTCAGGGGAGATCCCCCTAATGCAGGACTTCACCAAAATTCTGCCAGCCCGTGCCAGGCAGCATCTGCTCCACAAACCCTCATCACAGTCGTGTGGGGCTGCACAAATCTATTCCACCACCCCCAAACTGCCAAGGGATGGTGCCAGCAAAGGCAGGAGGGTGGCTAGACACAGACCTGCAGCCTTGGGGTCCCACAGCCCAGCCCTGGGATGTCTGGGGAGGGTGCAGGCAGCAGCAGGGCACCCAGAGAGATGAGAGACAGCCAGAAACAAAGCACTCTCTCTGTTTTCTTCTTGCCACGGACCCACAGGGATTTGATTTCTCCTCCAGGTAACCTTCACACGACGGGTGTGACAGAGGAATGCCTGACTGCAGGATTTGGCACAGCGAATTGTGGGGTTTGCTCTCGGTGCACACATCTAAAATGCATTTGGTGAAGAGAAACGTGGCGGGAGCTGCGTTCTCAGAGCCCGTCCGACACATCCCTCGTGCTCCCGAGCCACGCAGCAGCCTGAGGCTCTGTCTGACACAGAAACCTTCTGTGTGCTCACTATTTGTGCTGATCAGTCAATGACAGCAAGTTCAAAACAAAAGATTTTTTAGTCCTTGAAAAGCAGCACCATATATTTACCCCTGGCAATAATGACAGTGTCAGTAATTCATTTCCTGGGATTTTTTTTTTATTTATTTTTTTCCCTTTGGCCTGAGATCTGTCAGGGTGTTGGGGGATGGTTTTCAGCTCTTTGAGCTCATAAGAATGTATTTATGTTTGTACTTCATTGCTAAAATGTTCATTTGGAGTTTTTAGAAGTGCTCCTACTACAGAAATTGAAATAGGCTTTTGACACAATCAAAGCACTTGATCCCTTGGGCTTTTTTAACAAAAAGAAATGTCATCAAAACTGATTTTCCAAATATTGGGGAAAATGGTTTCGTAATTGAAAAAGTCTTTCACAAAATTATTCCAAGCAGTTCCAAACCTCTCTTTTTTTCTCCAGTGCTCTCTCTCACATGGAACAGAAAAGTTTATAAACAATAACAAAGCATAAACAAATGTTCAGCGGACCAGCTCTTTCACAATTGTAGTTTTTGAAAGTACTTTTCTGGCTCTCATGCTGGACTTTTGACACATGTAAATCCATGGCCCTTCCCAGCTGAGAGCACACCCTGGCTCAGCAGCAAAACAGGCTACAGAGACTTTTCTGTCCAGGGAATTCAGCTCCCAGAGGAAAGGGATAAGCAACCTATGGAGGTTAATCAGGAGAGCTTTCCTTGTGCACACGGGAGCCTTGGATGATATTTCAGAATAATTGTGACATGAAACACCCAAAATGCATTCCAAGAATAGAAATATTTCAACAGTTCTTCAAACCCAGGTTTAACCTGGCCACAACACAGAAGTCATCTCCTGCTTTCTCTCCTGTTAGAACCTCAGTTTCAGCCTCCCACAAATCGCTGTGACTTGGGGTGGTGAGCAAAGAAAGCAGTTTTCTCCCTTTCTGCAACACAAATTCAGGAAGGACGTGGAGACACTTGAGTGTGTCCAGAGGAGGGCAACAAGGCTGGTGAAGGGCTTGGAACACAAGCCCTGTGAGGAATGACTGAGGGAGCTGGGGTTGTTCAGCCTGGAGAAAAGGAGACTCAGAGGTGACCTTATCACTCTCTACAACTCCCTGAAAGGTGGTTGTAGTGAGGTGGGGGTCGGTCTCTTTTTCCGGCCAACAAGTGACAGAACAAGAGGACACAGCCTTAAGCTGCGCCAGGGAAAATATAGGTTAGATATTAGGAAGAAGTTTTTTACAGAAAGAGTGATAAAATATTGGAATGGTCTACCCAGGGAGGTGGAGGAATCACCATCCCTGGGTGTGTTTAAAAAGAGATTGGCTGTGGTGCTCGGTGCCATGGTTTAGTTTAGTTGAGGTGTTGGGGCATGGGTTGGACTCGATGATCTTGAAGGTCTCTTCCAACCTGGTGATTCTGTGATACTGTGAAATTTTCTTTTTTGCCTTTTTTTAAAGCCAGCAGGTCAATTCTCATCTCTTGCTGCCTGTGCTGCAGAGCCACTGAGCCCCATTGGCAGCTGGAGTCCAAAGCCACAAAGATGAGGAATCACTGGACACAGGATCCCCCATTTCTCGTGCTTGTAAATGAGAAGGTTCAAAGAGTCAGGCATGAGGCACTGCTGAAGGTGAATGCCAGCTGCCTTATTGCTGCTCCCTTCCTTTCTTCAGCACTGCTAGCAGTAAAAGCACAAATATAACTAGGTAAGATGTTTCCAGTTACAAAACATTTGAGATAATAACTTAGCCCTAAGGCTCTGTGTCAAATAAACATTGTTAACCTGCCTTTACACATGGGAAAAGTGAGCTGCAGAGAGGAGGATGATTCACCTCCTTTTACTGAGAGATCCCAAATCCTGGTCTGGTTTTCTATAACCTTCCCTAGAAACAAAGGAGTGAAAGGGAATATGTTAAGGATGCTTTATGTAGACACTAAACTACATGATAAGTGTACAGGGAGGCAGACAGGATTATCTTTTCAAGAAGCCACTTCTTAGCAAATTGACCTTTTTTTGCTCATTTTCACCTTCCATCCCACAATCACAGAAGCTGTTGCTCAGAGACTGAAGCTACCTGGATCTGGGTGAAAATACTCTACATTTGACTCTGTTGTGAGCTTTGCTCCTTTAAAATTCAAGCAAAGTAGAAATCTCACCTAAAGCAATTTTTATTCTCTTTTCAAGGCTGCTACAGAAACTCACAGTTACCCCACGCTCCAAGTTCAGCTTCGCCCCTGACAAGAAAGCTGCTGCAGCAAGAAGCTGACTCGTCAGGTCCCAAATCTAGGGATGGCAGGGGAAATACCAAAAATCAGAAAATCAGGTCAGGAGGGATTTCAGACTTTTTTCTTTCCCTTCCTACAGGGAATCTGAGAAACCTGCGCTGAAAAACACCTTCCCTAGGATTGTATCAACTCAGCAAAACTGCCTGAGACCATAGAACTTTTTTGCTGATTACTCCGTAAAAGCATCGCTTCTCCTGAGTTCCCAGAGGTAATCAGTAAACAGAATAGTGATTTTTAAATATATTTTTCTGCTTGGCTGCTGAACCACATGCACTCTCTCTCTGCTTAAAGTCTTCCAGGAGACTTGCAGGAGTACATTTTTAGAGCTCTTCCCCGAGCGACCGCTCAGAGCGCTGGGCAGCCTGGCGAAAAACATCCACCTGCTCCTCAGCAGTTCCTTGAGAACTCCTTCTCTTCCTCCTCACCAGCCAATACTCAGACCTCCAGCTAACATAAGTGAGCACTGGAATCAATTACAGAGTTGTACAGATTTGTTTATATGAGAGCTGATGTTGCTCCCAACTTTTTCATACTTTCATGGAGATTCTGGGATGGCGCCTCTCATTGTTTTAAACTCTAGTCCAAATTAGGGCTGATCATACAACCTGTCACACAACACTCTCTTCTCTGAAGTGCTGTGTTCCTCTCTGAAAACATAAAATCCTTTATCTGTCACTTAAAACAGGCAGCATTTTTCACAGTGATGAAACACTGGAACACAAAAACAGTTGACGAAAGAGTTGTGCAGGGAGAATAGGCAAACCACCATCCTGAGCACCTAAATCTCTCAAACACAAGCAAGACAACACCTTCACATACAAATTAATAATGTAACAGACACTAGTCAATGAATGAGAATCATGAAATATTTATTTTATGCTGCTGCAAGTGCTAGTGACCAATTAAAATCATACCTCTGAAAAATAGGCGACATCAGAACAGCGTTGGTCGAATAGAAGTCAAGTTTTAGCATGTGGATGCTTGGCCTCAAGGTCAGGGAACACAAAGTATACTTTTAATTACCAGTTAAATGTACAAAACAACTGCTTTTCACTTAATGGATGTATTTCTGTTTTCTGGACTGGGGCTGTTACCAGCTTGTGACATTTTTTTTGGGAATAGCCTCGAGATGCTGCAATGCTTTGGAGACAAGTTATAAGCTGCTAAAAAGTGGTAGCCAGGACTTTACATCATTTCAGAATAGTCTCTCCTGAGGAGAGTGATCTGTAATAAAAAACCAAAATGCTGGCATGGTATGGATTTACATCTGAGCCAGCTTGCTTGGGACACACAACACGGAATTCAGTTTAACACTTCCACCGTAAGAATACAAACCCCCAAAGGAAGATTCTGAACTAGCTGGCTGCTTTCTGCTCATCAGTGCATCAGCAAAAAGCACTCACCATAAAACTCCCATGATCTGCCTAGAGCATCCCATACGCCGCTTTCAGCACCCAGGAGATCTGTCAGCAGCTTATGTCAGGTATCTGCCATGCAGAATATGATGTAAATCATGTAAATCTTGTAAAAGTTAGTTGCAGCTATGCCCTACATTTGAGGGGGATCTTAAACCTGTAGTCATATGTGAATTCGGGGAGATTCAAGTCCACTTGGCATATGCACATTGATGCAAGTCACCTCTGGGAAGCATTTCCAAGGGAAATTCTTGTATCCATCTTCACCTTAGATATATCCCCATAAATCTGAGTGACAGTAATCTGGCTGCACCATTGAGATTCAGTCCCTCTGCAAGGAATGATTCATGGAACATTTTCCTCTTCTCGCTGAATTTCTTCAGCAAGAGAGAAGCATGCCTTGCCTATCTCCAAACTGATATATTGAAGAACCAGTATTTTGAATTTCCACAAGTATTCCCACCAATTCAGAGTTGTAAAAAGTGGCTTAAGTGCCAGAAGAAGGCCCTTCTCACCTGTCCATAACACTTGCTCACTCACAGCACTGTATAGAAGCAGAAATTTGAGATAAATGAAGGAGATAAAGGAAAAGAGGAAGGAAAGAAAAAAAGGAGAAGGCACAAATCACTAGGGGTGATCCTGATTAAAAAGATGTAGGAGCAGCAAGGTTGAGGCTTTCACAGGATCATGTTGGCATGCCTTTTCCAGCCCCAGTGTTCCTGGCTCTTTGACTCTCTCAAGCCTAATCCTAACCACTACCTGTAATTAGTCCTTTAAGCACTACCATCACCAGCTCCTTCCAAGCTGCTGCTTGCTTTCCACCTTCCAACCCTAGGGGAGACATGACAAATGTCTTTGAGGTAGTTACAAAAACACAGGACAAGAAACACCAAGTTTAAATAGCAATGACAGGTTTTTGTTGGATTGTAAGGATATCTTTCTAATACTGAGTTTAATGAAGCCCAGAAATGGATTATTTACAGAAACTGCTGGGTCTGTGCCACTGAAGGGTTTCAAGACCAGGCTGTACACTTTGTGTCATGCCCTGCTCAGCTCTAGTTGAGTCTGCCCTGGGGCAGATCCAGGCTATGGGACCTCTCAGTGCTCCCTCCTGCCCTATCATTATCTCCTGACAAAGAAACCCAACCATAACCTCAAAATAAAGCATTTCAGCTGCAAACCACAAGTTTAGCATCAATTCTTTTGCACAGATGTTCTTTCCAGAGCACCTGTGTTGTATCCACTGTCTTCCCAGTAGTCCTCTGAGGGCTCCTCAGGCAATGGGAAGACTCAAAACCATACCAGTTAATCTTTGAACACAAAAAAAAGAGGAAAGGTGAATGTTGGCAAAACCTTCCTTGCTGGTTTCTGTGCTTGTGAATTCCCCAGAGACTCACCCAGCTTTTCTAGTTAAATGATTCTGTCCCTTCTGTACCTTGGGGTAATTATATGTGACCTTTGCTGCAACAGCACTTTCCCTAACACGCAGAAGTTTGGAAGAACCATTCCTACTATCAGAAACTTGGGAGAAGAATCCAATGTCAGTGACAGCTTCTAGCTTAGGAAAGACAATTTTGCTATTTAAAGGCATCCTAAGCTACTTATTTACACCATTTCTAAGGTACAATGTTAACTGAGGAAATTTGCTCTTTCACTTTGCACTAAAGCAACAGGTCTGAGTTGTTGCACTGTTTCACCCAGCCGTGCTGAGGCCTTGTCACAGTTAAATAATACCACTTTCAGAACACCTGGATACACCCTCTTTTGTACAAATTTGTATAATATGTACCCAGATTTGTTAGTCACTGCGCATGAGTTTATTTCCCAGAAGAAATTTGCCACGAACTGCGCTCAGCCAAGGAAATTCACACTGGAAAATGAATATCTGCATACTTAAATCCAGCAGCTCTCTGGCAATCCCATATTCTTCTGTGGCATTTGAATATGAATCATTTCGGTGTTGCATCAAGTACCTGATGTTCTTTTAATGCCGAGTTTCTCATCTGAATTTCACTGGGACTTATTAAACGTAGGCTTCTTCTTTTCTATCATGATTGCAGTAACTATGTATAATTATGTGCAGAGGGTAAATATGCTAATTGTATAATTGCAACTTTCAAGTAAATCCTGAAAAACAGAGAAACTTCTTAGGGCAGGCAGGACACATACTGATGGGTATGGCACAACCAGAACCACTCCCCTGATTTCCCATTATTAATATTTAGAGATAAATATCATTTATCTGGCATCCAGGTGACCCTTCCCTTCAAAGGCTGGACAGTGATCCCTGCTGCCATGAGAATGGAAGTTAAAAGGTAATAACTGCAGAATAGCTTTGTCCAGGGGTAGCATCTCTATGCTGGAAGCAGGACAGCTCAAAGGTTAAACTGAGCCTACTTTTAGAAGCCTAAACTTCTAAAATCTGCAGAAGACTGATTGAAAATGCAGATTATCAATAATTACTTTGCTTTGGGGGAGGGAGATCTATTAGGAAAAATGAAACAAAGATTGTACTTAAGTACTCAGAGGGAGAGAAAGGGACAGAAAATTCTCCACATTACGCTGCTTTATTTTCTTGGAGAAAGAAACCTAAGAAAAGGTGCAAGTTTCATTTCTGCCAATGACTTGATTACTTGATTACAATGTTAATTACTTCACATCCTTTATTTCTCTTACTGCCTCTGCACTTAGATGGACATCTGTCATGGTGCATTTGAACATCAGCAATAGACTGGGATGTTGTAGTCCCTCGGGTGTCCCAGTGCTGTCGTGAGTTTCGTTCACACAGCATTACAAACAAAACTGGGATGTGTTTCATAAAGGTAGGCATGACCTTCAGGGAGTCAGGGTGGGTGGGAAGAGAATGGAGGGAAAAGGGATTTATGTTTGTCTCTAAAAAATGAGAGAATTCAGCTGGGATAAGTTTCCCGTTGATTGGAAAAGAAAAAAAAAAGAAGAAAATTTTTAAAAAAACTAAAAACATCTCAAGGCATTAGAAAATAGTGAATGGAAATGATGCTGTCAACAACTGTGGTACTACTGGGAGCTCTCAGAACACTACTCAAAAACCAAAAACATTTCAGGTTGCAACAGAGTGTTGAAGTAATTCTGGTGCCCATGAAAACATTTATTTGTGAGGCAGAGGGAGACAGGTTGGCACAAAATGCAACTCAGCATCCTGACCTGCTATTAGCACTGTGGAGTTGTGTCAATCCTGGCACAAGCCAAGATCACTGGACTTGACCTTGGTGGGATTCCTGCCCATGGTCCTTAAGGAAGAGAGTTCATATCCACACCTATTTAGCAGAACAGATCACACCAGGCTTGCTTCACCCTTCTGTGCCTGTGATGAGCAGCAGACTCCATGGCATGTGGGACTTCTTCACAGAGATGACTTGTACAGGTTCAGTCAGATATGCAAAAACCTTTGCAGCTCGCTGAGGAGGGCCACAGTTTTGCTCAAAGGAAGGTCAAGAAGAGGTGAGTGAAGCGTTGGCTTGGCACCGCAGAGGTCCACCAACGAACAGCACCTGGTGAAGGATGCAACATTACCCCAGGAACCTGGTTATTGGTGACTTTTCATCTGGAGGCACTCAGCTCTGAACACCTTTGAACACTGAAATAACAAGTTTTCAGGGTCTGTATGAATCAGACCTAAGCCATCCTAAACTGGCTGCATTTACCCAGAGCCTTTCAGACCACTGGCTCCCACTGTCACCCATTTGCAGGTACAGATCCCCTAGCTAGGGTAGGTGCACCACACCCCTGCATCACAAAACACCTGAACCCATTCTTAAATTACCACTTGGGTCGCGCAGAAATGAACTTTTATGCTCTTCCAATTTCCCAGAGACCTGAAGTACCACACATGGGAAATAAGTCCTCCTCATCCCTGGGATCCAAGCCAAATTCCCTTATTGAAAACACACACTATGTATTAAACCACAGATCCTTCAGTGTCATTGGCCTATTTTCATAACACTTGGCTTACAAAGGCCCCAGCAGACAGCAGAGAGCGAAATTGCCTGATGACCTCTTCTGCTGACAGCCCCTGTTGCTCATCTCAACCGCTTTTGATAGAACACAGCACATTCTTTTAAATATTTTATCCACTCAGTGATCATGGGTGAGGGAAAGGACTAACAAGAAATGACAAGTGAAATAACTACATTTCCGGACCTGACAACACTCTTTATTTTTAATTCTACCAGGGCTGGGGATAGACATCAAAGTACAACTTTGACAAGAGATTAAATAAGTGAGTTTAGGAGTTAAATTACATTATACCCAACCTGATCTGCAAGTTCATTTGGAAACAGAAGGAAGTAAAAGAAAACAGGCCAAGAAGTCTGGTGTTTCCTTGCATTGCCCCAAAGGCTCTTTTCTTCTGTGTGAATTTTCTCTTGTAAAAATGCACTCATTTCTCCATAGTGAAGCCTGATCCAACCATAAAGAAGCAGACTGCANCAGAAAATTCTCCACATTACGCTGCTTTATTTTCTTGGAGAAAGAAACCTAAGAAAAGGTGCAAGTTTCATTTCTGCCAATGACTTGATTACTTGATTACAATGTTAATTACTTCACATCCTTTATTTCTCTTACTGCCTCTGCACTTAGATTGACATCTGTCATGCTGCATTTGAATATCAGCAATAGACTGGGATGTTGTAGTCCCTCGGGTGTCCCAGTGCTGTCGTGAGTTTCGTTCACACAGCATTACAAACAAAACTGGGATGTGTTTCATAAAGGTAGGCATGACCTTCAGGGAGTCAGGGTGGGTGGGAAGAGAATGGAGGGAAAAGGGATTTATGTTTGTCTCTAAAAAATGAGAGAATTCAGCTGGGATAAGTTTCCCGTTGATTGGAAAAGAAAAAAAAAAGAAGAAAATTTTTAAAAAAACTAAAAACATCTCAAGGCATTAGAAAATAGTGAATGGAAATGATGCTGTCAACAACTGTGGTACTACTGGGAACTCTCAGAACACTACTCAAAAACCAAAAACATTTCAGGTTGCAACAGAGTGTTGAAGTAATTCTGGTGCCCATGAAAACATTTATTTGTGAGGCAGAGGGAGACAGGCTGAGATAAAATGCAGCTCAGCATCCTGACCTGCTATTAGCACTGTGGAGTTGTGTCAGTCCTGGCACAAGCCAAGATCACTGGACTTGACCTTGGTGGGATTCCTGCCCATGGTCCTTAAGGAAGAGAGTTCATATCCACACCTATTTAGCAGAACAGATCACACCAGGCTTGCTTCACCCTTCTGTGCCTGTGATGAGCAGCAGACTCTGTGGCCTGTGGGACTTCTTCACACAGATGACTCGTACAGGTTCAGTCAGATATGCAAAAACCTTTGCAGCTCGCTGAGGAGGGCCACAGTTTTGCTCAGAGGAAGGTCAAGAAGAGGTGAGTGAAGCGTTGGCTTGGCACCGCAGAGGTCCACCAACGAACAGCACCTGGTGAAGGATGCAACATTACCCCAGGAACCCGGTTATTGGTGACTTTTCATCTGGAGGCACTCAGCTCTGAACACCTTTGAACACTGAAATAACAAGTTTTCAGGGTCTGTATGAATCAGACCTAAGCCATCCTAAACTGGCTGCATTTACCCAGAGCCTTTCAGACCACTGGCTCCCACTGTCACCCATTTGCAGGTACAGATCCCCTAGCTAGGGTAGGTGCACCACACCCCTGCCTCACAAACGACCTGAACCCATTCTTAAATTACCACTTGGGTCACACAGAAATGAACTTTTATGCTCTTCCAATTTCCCAGAGACCTGAAGTACCACACATGGGAAATAAGTCCTCCTCATCCCTGGGATCCAAGCCAAATTCCCTTATTGAAAACACACACTATGTATTAAACCACAGATCCTTCAGTGTCATTGGCCTATTTTCATAACACTTGGCTTACAAAGGCCCCAGCAGACAGCAGAGAGCGAAATTGCCTGATGACCTCTTCTGCTGACAGCCCCTGTTGCTCATCTCAACCGCTTTTGATAGAACACAGCACATTCTTTTAAATATTTTATCCACTCAGTGATCATGGGTGAAGGAAAGGACTAACAAGAAATGACAAGTGAAATAACTACATTTCCGGACCTGACAACACTCTTTATTTTTAATTCTACCAGGGCTGGGGATAGACATCAAAGTACAACTTTGACAAGAGATTAAATAAGTGAGTTTAGGAGTTAAATTACATTATACCCAACCTGATCTGCAAGTTCATTTGGAAACAGAAGGAAGTAAAAGAAAACAGGCCAAGAAGTCTGGTGTTTCCTTGCATTGCCCCAAAGGCTCTTTTCTTCTGTGTGAATTTTCTCTTGTAAAAATGCACTCATTTCTCCATAGTGAAGCCTGATCCAACCATAAAGAAGCAGACTGCAATGATGACAGGACAATGTGTCTAACTAGATTAAATAAGATACAGTGAAATTTCCCAATATTTCTGAGAACAGTTTTGCACTCAGTGTCTGAAACACCTAAATGCAGTTGTTTGGGAACTGTCTAATGGATGTTCCTACAGAAAATAATTGTAAAATATTAGTAGCATACTCTTCTTACATTAATACTGTATTTCACCTGTAATATTTCTCACCTCTATTATTTCTTTAGTCCCTTATCCTAGGCAGACTTAAATACCTGAATAACAAAAGGGGGAGGCACTGGGGAGGAGTGAGAAGGATTAAGGGGGGTGGAGCGGAAGAAAGATTTTCCTCCCATGGAAAAAATTGAGATCTTTCAAGTTCCCATGGTGAAAAAAAAGCAAGTTTATCATCAAAATGTGTCTGTGCTAATTAAGTGGTTTTAATTTCTGCTTGTGCAAGTCCAGTATCACAAGACAAATATCCAGGTGACACTGAGCTCCCTCTCAGGAAGCCTGGCCAAAGCTGTTGAGTGAAAAATTATTATTATGTTTTAAGTTATGTATGGGTAGTTTGGAAACCTGATTTTACTTTGCTTTAGGAAAAGTATGTAAAAAAAAATAAATGAAATGATGAGGATTTCTTACTCTGCCAGTGGTTTTGGGCTGGTTTTGGAACTGCAGAGGTACAGGTGAGGTGTCGCTTCTGAGTGCCCAGAGTCTTTCTCCTTGTAACCAACTCTTTCACAGAGGCACAGAGACCCTTGTGCCTTGCAGATGTTCCAGATCTGAGATTCTTACACTGAAATGTGTTCCTTGAAACCAACTGTCTGTCAGAGGCCTCAGCAGTGCTCAGTGAGGATGTCAGCCTGACACAGAATTACACCCTGTGGGAAGCGGCTCTGGTATAATCAGCCCCCTGGCACAAGAGCAGCCAGAGCCTGCTGAGCCACAGCAGCTCGACATCAACAACCACAAAAATACTGAAAAAGAAAAAGGAACAGACAAAAAAATATTTCTGGGCTATGAAGGCAGCCCATTAATGCAACAGGAGAACGCTCGAGCAGCTCCAGGCAGCGAGCGCCTGCTCCAGGCGCACTTGCGGTGGCACTGCCCCGTGCCTGCCTCCAGTGCCAGCAATCCAGCCCCTTCTCCCCATCCCTGTCCCCCACAGAGAGGCGAGATCATGGTTATAAATTGATACTATAAAAAGCAAGTGTGATATGATCAGAAATTAAGGCAACGCTTCCTCAGTGGTCATGCTGAGAACAAACTTCTGCTACCTCCAGCGAAGCCTGAAAGCCACCTAACGACCTGACAAAGCAAACCATTAGCAGCATTTCACCCAGGTCTTAAAATATTTTCATTGCAAATGACTCTCCCGTTAGATGAATGCCCCTTGCAGAAAGTAATTACCCTTTCTCTGAACTTGCATTTCAGAAATTTGAAACAACGAAAAGAAAAATGACAGAGAAGAATAAGCACACACTTTTTATGGCTTCTCCCCCTTCCCTCTGCTGGTACCACATCAATGATGGAGTGAGGGGCAGGTGAGCAGCTTGAGTTTTCAGCATCAGAGTTCAAGGGGACTGCAGAAGATGTCATGACTAAGAGGTAGCTCTCACCAGCCATTCCTCTACGAGAGCTCCCGTGACATTTGTGAGCTGCCAGGACAGTCCAAATGAGCTGCCAGGGCACTTGGGTCCTTGAAGCTCCGAGCTCTCATGCCAGAAGAACCAGCACAGCCCTGCTGGCTCTGTGTCAGTGCACTCCCCACACAAAACAGGGCACAGCAACTCTTACACCTCATCCCAAACACGCACCCCAGATGAAGGCTGGATTTTCTACAAGGTTTGCTTGCTGCATGTCCCAGCTCAGCTGAGTGTGAAAGCTGACAGGAGACGAAGCCACAGGATCTGGGCTGACATTTGCAAGTTCTTCAGCTCTCAGAAACAAACATCGACTTGTAACTCTGCATCAGCAAATTATTCATTTATTTTTTTTCTGTGTGTGCACCTGCTGAGACATCCTGGCTAAAATTAAAGTGGGTACACCTGCTGTGTATGTGCACATACATGTGTGTGTATACATGCATTAGCACACAGAGACAGATTTAAAATGGAAAGGAATAAAATGGAACTGTAAATTAATAACTCTATCTTAATTCTTTGTTTTAAATTAATTTTTTGATCAGTCACATTGGGTTTGACTCAAAATAACAAGCCCATCTGTCTGAAGAAGATATATCCAGATGCTAATATCAGGACAACAATACAAGACCATGCTATTAGGAAAAAAAAAAGACTATTCTCTACACTAAGAAGTCAATATTTCTCTTCTGTGAAAGAAATAAAGTGTGTATCTGTCTCTGTATAGGATTTTTCTGGGCTTGGGAGAAAGCTATTACAGAGGATGAATCAAAAACAAAGCAACATTTATTGGTGCTTTCTTTAAGGGGAGAGAAGAGAGAATAAAATTTGCTCTATCATAAAATATTTACATGGGTTTTTCTGTAAATCACAGTAGAGAGAAAATAATAGGACAGAAAAGGAAGATGATGTTCAAACAAAGATTCTGAAAGTGATTTTCTTCAGTAAAGCTAGAAAGAGAAAGAAAAAAATAGAGAGAGTGAGACTCCAGGCACCATTTGAGTGCGTTGTGTCCCACATGTGTTAAGGAGCACTCCCTGCACACCCAGCCCTACAGCCCTGCCATCAGGAACTGCAGCTGACATCAGGCATCTCCAGAGGCACAGAGCCTCCAGCCCAGCTTCCCAGAGCCCTAAACACCCCCTGTGGTGGTGACACAGCCCTGGGCTGGGTGTCACCCTGCTGTGCAGAGGAGCTCGGGGGGAAGCCCAGCCCTGGGCACACACAGGCAGAGCCCAGTCCTGGGGCTCCCTGAGCACCTGCTGGGACAAATCCCTCTCCTCCAGCACACACAGCACTAAATCAAGAGCTAAACCACATCATTAGCAGCCTCTTCCTGCCACATAACCCTGCATGTCCTGTATCATCCTCACACAGCCATCCTTGCATGGTGACAAAACAGCACAGCAAATTCCCTCCTCACTCATGTGAGGTGTGTGACCTCTCCTGTGCTGGGCACAAGGGCTCCAGCTCAGCTCACATGTCCTGGGCTGGGCACAAGGGCTCCAAGCTCAGCTCACATCTCCTGTGCTGGGCACAAGGGCTCCAGCTCAGCTCAGAGCTCCTGTGCTGGGCACAAGGGTTTCAGCTCAGCCCTAAAGCTCCTGTGCTGGGCACAAGGGCTCCAAGCTCAGCTCAGATCTCCTGTGCTGGGCACAAGGCCTCCAAGCTCAGCCCCAGGGCTCCAGCTCAGCTCACATCTCCTGTGTTGGGCACAAGGGCTCCAGCTCAGCCTCAGATCTCCTGTGCTGGGCACAAGGGCTCCAGCTCAGCCCCAGGGGAGCCAAGGCAGGTCAGGGAAGCGCTGGGAAGGTGGAAACACCAGCTCAGTGTCCCCAGGGTGTCCCCAACATGCACCTCAGGGCACAGCTGGAGGGAAGCTTGTTGGCACCACCCATGTCTTGCAAATCTCTCATTTATACTGCTGCAATCATAAACAGTTTGGGGTTTTTCAGCTGGGTTGATTGATTTCCATGCATTTAAAGCTAGGCAGAGGTATAAGTGTGTGCAGGATCATGGTAATAATTCTGAACTAAACCCCTTTGGATTTTAAACAGATTCGGCTTTCACTGTGAGCATTTCTACCATCTCTGCTAATTGCACCCAGTGGAATTTTCTGGAAGTACAGCTTTAATTTCAAGGGGAGAAAAAATACATTACATAGACTTTTTAGACATTTGAAATTAAAAAAAAAAAAAAAAACCAAAACAACAACAGCAAAAAATCAAACAAAAAATAAAACCACATAGTTTTACTTAGAAAACTCCACAGCATTTTCTACTTAGCTACTTCCAGCAGGTTTTTGTCCACTCCAAATCTAAATTCTGCTCAGAGCTGCTAATTTCAGGGGAAAAAAAAAAGAGATGCCATATATCTGATGTAGTTCAGATATTGCACTGCAAAAAGTGTCTTTAAAGCACAGATTTGGGCAAAGAACATCCTGCAGAGATTTGATGAGAAGCTTTTATACTTAAGCGATAGCTTTTGTGTTGTACACAAGGAGGAGGAAATAGCTGTTCAGCCAGAAAAACAGTGATCTATTATTCCAGAGAATGAAATGCCTGGATATGACAAAGATGATCTGCAGCACAAAAAGCACAGTGGATCACTGACATCTCCCCCCAGCCAGGTGACACGCACAGAACGCTTCCAGCTCACCACCAATTACAGATTGCAGTCTGGGATGGATGTTTGCTCTTTCTTGTCCCTCCAGTCTGCTTTCCAGCACTGTCCTAAGATGACAGGACTTTGTAGGGGACAGTCAAAAATGGAGATAAAGGCTAACATAAGGACTAGAGCACTTTTTGTAGAGACTGAGTGTTTTCCAGGACTTGCACTTAATTAGAGCTGGAGTGTGTCTCTGGAAACGTGCATGTGTTCTCTCCTCTCTATTATCTGTCACATCACATTTTTGCTCAACATAATGCAGCAAACCTTGGGAGTGATTTGTGGAATACATTAACATAGTTTAACACAGTGTGTGTAAGATTTACATGCCAGTGCTGTAAGGGAAGGTGATAGGTCAGAGTGAAATGGATGATTAAAAAAAAACGCTGATTAATTTCTGTGGCACGGTTTCCAAAAGATCTATTGGAACAGAAGACTCGACTCACTCCTCGAGAATATCTTAATTACACAAAGCAAAAGGAGCAATGCTGGGGCTGTGATCCTCCCTGCTGCACCATGCATTCCTCCTACAAAGTTAGGGAACAGTCAGTGATTTTTGTGATGTGGGGCTACATTTCAGCTCTCATCCCACACAGCCTTGCTGGCTCCTCCAACTCAGCTGTCTCATCTTGGAGCTCTCATCTTCCTTTGTTCTGGTCACCCAAAATCAAAGCTCAGCATGTTCTGAGGTGTCTTTCCTCTGGAAGGGTGGGATTACATGTTGGAGTAAATCTGTTTTTCTGAGACTGGCCCCCAAGGAGAGGCACAGAAGCTTTCACTTGAGCATGCCAAGGCTGAACAACACCCAGACACCTGCACAGGACGAGGTGCTCCATGAGACTCTCAGCCTCAGTGAGGCTGAGGGGAATTTTTTCAGCCATTGCTTCCAGTGGGGCCAAAATTATCATCCAATATCATCATCTGCCTGGGGAGAGGACGGCACTGCCACAGCCCTCAGTCCTGGCATGAGATCTCCTGGCTTTGGTGCAGCAAAAACAGTAATTCATAAAGGTAAATATCAATTTGTCCTGAATCTCAGCCTCTCTCAGCTGCCTGCTCATAATTCTGGATAAAGCACCAGCCAGTCACCCCCTAAGCATCCATCAGGGCGTGTCTGCCACTCTCCCAGTGGGCTGCTTCTTTCTGGTGGAACTAATTGACCTCTGACCCATTTATTGCTTTAGTGCCACCAATTCATCACCAGTTTATTCATCAACATCTGGTGGTCGGAAAATTGTATTTTACATTATTATCTCTCAAATGGATGGCTAATGCTGCTTAATGGGGCAGTTATATGTTATTATAGATTCATTTTTTCTCATTTTGCTAATGAATGGAGAATCTTCATCAAATAAATATTTGCCAGTTGGCTTAATATCAAAGCTGCTAATTAAAAACAGAAAAATGCTCTGTATATGGAGAGCTGAATGGCGGTAGCATGTGAGTTTTAAAGAAGCATCATTTCAGCCACACTGTATTTGCACAGAGGCCAAATTGGCAATCAAGTGATCAGTGTGAGGAAGGTTGAGCTGTATTTACATATTGTCTCAGTAAAATGCTACTGATTTATTTCTCTGGTGCCAGACACAATACGAGCATAGCTTAAATTGGCTCCTTTCCTGGCTTTTACAAAAGACATGGAAAAAAAAAATAAAGAAAGAAAAATATGGAAATAAACAAATCCTGGACACAGGCCTAAAAAATCTGATTCCCTTCACCAGCTCACATAACTGCATTTTACAATGGGGATGGGCAGAGGTGGTGTGGCCTGGCATGCAGAATTCATGGAACATCCCTGCATAAACATGTGAATTTGGAGTAAACACATTTCAAGCTGACAAAGCGCAGCACTGGAGGGAGAGCGAGGCTGCACGGCAGCGTGTACGCCCCGGGGCTCAGCTCCTGCCCCACATCTGGGACTGCTCAAGTCAGGGCTCTTACACGAGCTCCCCAGTCCCAAAGGACAGAGAGTTTACAGCGAAAAAGTTGTTGTTTTACTCCATACAAAACCAGGCACGCATCTGGTGCTGCGGGATTCTTTCCTACGCCGGCGCCTCGTGGTGTCAGCTGGCAGCAGTCAACGCACGGAAACACTTCACTTCTTCTTAGACTTAAAAGTCTTTTCTTCTCAGGTCAAGATCCTACACAGGGCTTGGAAAAGCGTCTCTACAAACAAAACTGCCGATTTCCACCATGCAGGCGCACGAGAGCGTTTTGTTTGCGGGGCTGGAATTCGCCTGCGCTCCGGGAGCTCAGAGATAACTGAGCGCTACCCTCAAATCAAACACAGGCTATTCACAAATTCCTGGTTCACACAGGAATTCAAAGTGGGGTGTGCCAAAGCGCTGATGGGAATGTGAGTGGAATTCAACCCGCATTTCTCGCATATTCCTTCCGTGGAAAGGTGCACGGAGAATGCTGAGAACGTTTTTTACCCCCTCGTGTGATGTCCAACAAGAAGCTGTGGTTTCAATTCAACACTTCAGTGTTTACAGCACAGCTCACCCCCCCCGCCACGTTTTCAGCACGATCCACATCATCTTGAGGCAAAGCAGTAACGGCGTAACAAACACAAATTATTGTAATGGTGCTATCAAAATGTGAAAATCTCTATTTTTCCAAAGCCAAATAGAACGTGCTCTAATCTAAAGCTACTGAAGCACACAGAAGCTGTGCCAGCTCCAACATATCCATCGGCTTCATGGGCCATTAAATAGCACAAATAGCGCTATGAATTATTTCTCAAAACGTCAATACATTTCTAATACCCTGGGCACAACTCTCCTAATCTTTGGGTGCACGCTCCCTGAGCCCAGGTCCCAGCTCAGCTCCCCAACACCCTCTTTTTCCATTTCACTTAGTGGATGCAAGTCACTGGAGCAGACACAGCCCACACAGCCCCGAAATTGCAATTTTACTGCTACACTTTCAAAAACCTACCAAGGGTTCTGAAAGCACGGGGTGAGCACTCCTTGGAAATGTATATAGTGAAAAGTAAACACCAAAGCCCAGGAAGTCATTATAAAAGTGTTTGGGTTTATTTATTTTGAGAGCTCTAATGCATTCTTGAGTGAAGAAAATAAACCAAAGAAAATAGAGAAAGAAGAGGAGGGGGAAAAGCTGTGTCAGACAGATTTACGTGGGTTTCCTCTGCCACTCGTTTCTAGATCCATTGGCACACAGATAATAGAAGTGCAGAAGAATTAATGCTTCACTAATACAGTTTATGTGAACCTAATGTAGAAGAGTCATGAACTCATCATTTCTAAGAAGTAAAAAAGACCCCTAAGATATACACCAGGTTTAACATCACAATTAAAGGGCACCTTCTCTTGAATTTTGTGATGGTTCAGAAACACCTGACTGCAATTTTTTTACTGAGTTTGGAATTTGTAATGAATTCTCACATGAGGCTTTTGTTGCAAACTTTCTGAGAAACAGCTGTCAAACTGTGAAGTGAATCTCTACACTGCCTCTTTTCCAGTGTAAAATAACTTAAGTTTTGCAAGAAAAGTGCCTAACTTGGCCCAAAAAAAATGCCACCAAAACAAAAAAACCAAACAGATCAGCAATATGTACTGAAACACACAACCCTTTAGCCAGGAAAGATCTTTTCTTTATGGATATATAAAATGTGTGCTCTTGCAACAAGCTTGAAGCTTATTTATTGTTCCCAAGTGGCCACTGAAAACTCCTGAAATGTTGTTTGATGGAGTAGTGATTCTTTCCTGCCTTACTGGTGTAAACTGAATATATCTAAGAGCAGAATATATTGCCAATAAAAAAAGGTGCTTCTTTTTTTTTTTTTTTTTTTA
>VZTH01006765.1:254653-268113 GCA_013397815.1 Aleadryas rufinucha | reverse complement strand
GAAGGCTTTGAAGTTAAATATTAAAAAAAAAAAATATCTTTTGGATATTGCCTTTCACTTCTAAGAGCACAATTTAAATTCAGGCTGAGGGTTTGCATGAGACAACCTCAGGTGCTCTCTGCTCCAAATACACTTGATTAATGTTGCCTTAAAAGATTTGCTGAAGAGCCGGGCAGACGTAATTAGAGGAGAGGTGGCTCGTACTACACATAGATCATCAAAGGATAAATATGCACAGAGCAGATAAAGATTCTCAATACAATTGTAATAATCTCTGCAGACAAAAAAAAAAATAAATTACAATCATAATTAGGAGAAAGCAATGAAAGCTTGAGTGGGTATATGATCAGGTTCCCTGGTACTTTATCAGCAGAGCTGTCCCACGTGGGGCGCGGTGGAAACGTCTCTGAGGCTGAAGGGAAACAGGCCAGGTGCAGAAAAGCTTTGCAGAAATCTTATCCCACTGTTTGTGGGCTGGTTTGCCCAAAGCAGGGATCCTGCAGGTGGCCTGAGACCAGGGAATGCCCTGGTGCACGAGGCTGGTGAGGAAGGAGGAACTGCCCACTGACCACCCGGAGTGGATTTCCACCACGGGCATAACGTTTTCTAGAGTACACAGGGTACTGCCCCAACCCAGGATTCCTGTGTGGGTGAAATCCTGCAGGAAGTTGCTGCACTGGGCTCAGGTCTGAGTTTTGACCACTGAAATTCTGATGGCTGGGGGTGACTCAGCTAAATCATAGCTCTTTCAAGCAAGCGCCAACTCCCTCTGTCACACTGGAACCACTGCTCTTGGAGCTGCAAATGCATATGTAAACACCAGAATGACTCAGGGCCAATAAGAGTACTTTTGTATTGAAATGCAAATGTTTTAAGGTCCTGTTTTTGTTTAAATCTGCCAAAATGCACATTTTTTCCATTAAACATGAAACACTGCTTAGCGCAGCTGGAAACAGGCCATCATATCCCTTCTGAGGTTGGTAATTTATGTTAAACATGTGGTTAGAAAAGCAGAAGCCTATAAGACCACAACCAGTAATAGAATAAACATCTTTTCAACAAAAAGATGGAAACAGCACTTTGATGGGACACAAATGGCCTCATTACTGCATGGGCATACCTCCATATTTTATGATTTTTTTTCCTTCCCACTATTAAGAGTTAAGATGTAAAGAAAATAAATAAGGTTCACTAAAGCAGTGCCACAATATTGAAATAATTCAAGTTAATTTTGGTTAAAAGCCAAAGTGAACTTCAGGCAAAGTGGGGTGCAGTCTGCTCAGCCTTACAGTGCTTCCTGCACAGGACACCACAATTCCTTGTTCTCCCGTGTGCTTCATTTGGGGCATTGTGAATTTAACACAAGACCAGGTTTCTAAAGATACCTTCATGCTTTTAATTTTCAAGAGGACCTGAGACAGCAAGTGTAAGGCATTTGTCTAATCTTATTGCACAAACTCTTCCTGCAGTCCTTATTGAGAGGCAGGTACTTCCAAAAGGGGATTGTCCCTTCTGCCTTCAGACAGAAGGGTTTGTTTGGGTGGGGTTTTTTTTCTGGGAGAGCATTTCTTAGAGCAACCTTTCTGCCAAACAACCTGACATGTCACACAGCTACAGGCAAACCCCAGCCCAGCTGTGAAAAAGCACCTCATGCCTCACACCACCAGTGTAATGACAAATACCTCAAATATCACAGGGCTACGGAGAGAGATCACAGGGCAGAGATTTGTGATGGAAGGGAGATGTTTCCAGCAGTGAATGCTAAACGTCACATCTGCCTTTTGTCGTGAAGAGGCTTGCTCAGCCTTGGTACCATTAGAAAGATCTGCAGCCTGGTTGCCAACACAGAGGTCAGTAAGTCAGAAGAGGATTTGCACGTCCCAGTGGCACAGCCACAGCAAGCCCCTCTAGCTGGATGTGTGCCAGAACCAGCACCAGACCTCTTCTACCCAAACACAGATGTCCCTTGGCCTCTTTCACTGGGGGATTTGAACTCTTACAGGGAAATGCAACTCTGACCTTTCTGTCAGGCAAGGTCTGTTCTTGCTAAGAGAGCCCAGGCAGATTCATACCCTGACATTACCTCCAGATGCAGAGCAGTTACCAATTGTTCCGTACACGTTTTGCACTGATCCAAGGACTCCAAGAGAAATGCTTTGTTGATTTGTTTTCACATCACTGACCTTTGCAGTGACAACTCAGCAACCCACAGAGCAGCTACCCATCCATGCAGTCCTGGCTGCAAAAAGGCTGGCTGGGGTTCCACAACAAGAGAACATCCCACATGAGGGGAAGAGTGTTTTCCTCTCTCCACCTGAACTCAGGTTTGGGGGAGGGTGTCTCTAATTGAGATGTGGCAGAACAGAAGCCAGCAAGACTGAAAACCACCCCATTCCCACTGTAGCACAACTCCCTCCCACTGCAGCCTTCCAAATCTCTTCAGGATTAAGTTCCATGCCTAATTAGAGATGCAAAATGGTAAAAGCTAAAGGAAAATATCCAAGAGCACTCAGCACTGTATTCTCTCCAAGGACTCTCTTGCAGGCTGCCAGCCAAGGTCACCCCATCCCCAGACAATTTCCCCCCCTCCTTCCAAATCTTAAATTTTTAATTCCTCCATCTAAAAAAGGATGTTACTGCCCATCTGCTGCACTCAGGGGGTTGGCTGCTCTCTAGGGAAAGGAGGACATCCTCAAATGGAATGAGCTGAGCTCAAACATCAGCTCGTAGTGCTGCTGTCCCTACTGGTTTGGCTCTAAGGAAAGTAGGACCAGGTTAACATGGAGAGGCAATAACTTTCAGCAGCTTGATAAACAAAAGCAGGCAAGCTTGCAAACACACAACAGGCTCCAGCTAAGGCACTTTGTCTAATAAAAGATGTTACCAACACCTACGAAACTTCATTTTTCTCCATCTCTTAGCCCATCACTGCTCTCAAAGCCCTATTATTGCTGTGACATCAGAAAAGAAGCAGGGATCTGGGTTGGATCATTCACAGAGAAAAAGAACTCTCCTTTCTTCCTCCAGCAGCTCTGACCAGCACAGGAAACAGGGAGGAGGGAGGGAGGAAGAAAGGAGGCAGCCCCAAAGCAGGAAACAGCTCAGACCTGGGCTGAGCAGGACACACGATTGCAGCTTCGCTTCAGAGCATGACCTGGGTTTGGATTACAAAGGTGCTTAGGTATCCAAAAGCACAACTTGGCTGCCTAATTTGATTTTCAAAAAGAAAATTAAGTGGATTAAGGGTTAGATTTTTTTAAGGGATTTAATTTCCTACAGGGACAGAGGAGTACCCAGTGGGAGGGTATTACAACTCAATTAGGATTATAACAAAGAGCTTATGTTTGTTTTCCTTATTCACACAATTTATAAGGGGTTGAAGGAACTTTGTACAAATAATCAAATTATAGCAAACGTAAAAATACTTGGTTTCTTCTGATAGAGATCAGAATGTAATCACTACCATAAAAACAAACACAAAAAATTTCAGGAAGTTCTGCTGCAACAATTACCCTAATCATTGGGTTTTTTCTACAAAATTTTGGTATTTCACTCAAGGCATTTCCCCTCAAAATCTAAAAATTACCAAAATACTGACAACTATTTCTTTTTCTTTGTTTTTGTTGTAAATATCTCAAAGGAACCTCAGCTTCTGGTCCTTTTTCTTACCCTCCCTAGTGGGGAATATCTTACTGAGTTCTTCCACAGTGAAGACAACCTCTCTTGGTTCTCCAGTCCTTGTTACACTCTGAAACAAAAAACTGTGCTGAAATCCACTGCCCCAGGTATTAATTCATTGATTTTGGAAGGAAGGAACACAAGCATAATCCTGCCATTTTTCCTGAAATCCTAAATTCTCCATATTTATGAACAATTGCCAGAACTAAATTCTCCATACGACATTAATTTCTGCTTTGGCTCTTCACACATCTTCTGCAGAAAACACCCACCTCTATGAAAAGGTAACATTTACCAAAGTTATGTGCCTAAAGCTCTAATAACAGAGACTAAGAATCTTCTACAGATGCAGGAAGGTAAAACTCAGGATCAGGAATTAAGATCTCTCACAGCTTCCTGGTACTTCTGTCTAAAGCAAAACTATTCCAGTCCAACCCTTTATTTCCTAATGAAATACATTTGGGAGTTAGGGGGCTGACAGAGGCCTGAGCCAGGACTTTGCCCCATGGCTATTCAGAAACTTCAGTCTGATTAAAGACTTTGATTACACTGATTTTGTACATATGCTCCTTAAGAGCTGAGAAGTAAAAGCATAACTTTAAGAATTCCATTTTCACTGTGGAATGGTGCAAAATTCCTCCCCTGAGGTAGGCATGTTATCTCATTGAATTTAAAAACAATAAATTGAAAGGGAAAAACAGAAGGAAAGGGGAAAGGTGTAAGAAACAGGTGGAAAGGCACTAAAGATGTAGGAGTTCTGACAAACCGTCTTCACATACAGTCCCAGCGGTGATGAGAAATTGTTCTGCATGTTTTATTTATTTTTTTACGTGGCAGAACAAGAAATGTACTTGAGGCAAAGTTGTAGAATATTGTTGAATTAGCAGGCTTATTTTATTAATACCCATGAGAATGTAGTGATGAGAAAGAATTATTCTACTGCACAACCTGTGCAACACACAGCAGCCCATGTCCCAGCCCTGCAGTCTGCTACTTGTACTCTATGCATGTGAGTAAACACCCCATGGCTCAACACAATATCCTAAGGAAGTATTTCTATACTGGGAATTACACACATTGCTTTTTCTTCCCATAATGGATAAATCTAGTGACCTTTATTTACAGTACATCGAATCCAACAGACTATTCTCCATATTTTGGCCTTGGAATGAAGCATTTAGCTACGTGTGTCTTCTACCTTGTACCCTCATGAATTAGGTAAACGACTTGGAGTCAATTAAACATGCAAAACACTACTTAGCAAGGCATATTCTTTAACAGAAACTGAACTTCAACGTCAGTCATCCCCCAGGCAGTATTTGTAGCCAGCAGAAGAAACCTAATGTGCACAATTCTCTTGATAAGAAGAGTGAAAATTAGAAACATGGAGGTTTACTTAAGCAGATTCAAGTATCCCTGGAAACAGGTAACTAAAGCCAGACAAACCTTGCATGCTTCAGCTCACAGCCTGTTCGTAAACCAAATTCTGGTTTTCTGTTTGCACGGTTTGGACTCTTGCCTGAGGAGTCAAGTTAGATTAATTTGAATCTCTGAATTAAAATTTCACGGGAAAGACAAGAGAAGGCTGTTGTGATGTGATCCAGGATGGAGCAGATGCAAACAGTAGCCCAGGTTTCACTGAAGGATGCAGGTTTGCACGTCGAGTCACCTCAGGTACAGATCTCCTACCTGCCCTTAGAGGTTCTGCAAAGGGCAGACATGCACAGGGACAACAAGACCTTACAATGTCATCCCAAGCCAGGGCTGATTTGTGTGTGTGGATGAGATGTTCGTGGTTTGACTTTCATAGCTAAATCCAATAGCTGCATTTCCATATCCTAGTTCAATACTGGCAGGTTTGTATTTTCTGAAACTTCTAATTTAGGCACAGAAGGCATCAAGAAAGCAAATATACTGTGTGCTTTAATTTATTCCCGTTTTGTTACCAGAGGGAGAAGAAATCTCACAGTTAGACTGTATTAATCTGTCTTCCTACAATGCCATTAGTAAAATGTCATTTTGATTTGAACCTACTGTGACCTACTTGAGGGAAAAACTCCCATGCTGCATACACTATACATCAGTGTGTGTACATATACATATATATCAGAGAACTTTTCATTAGCTGTTAAACTGCATAATGGTGTTTATATATGAGCATGGCTTAATTAGCTACATAATGAAAAGTGCAATGAAAATGCAAAAGGGTTTGGAAGGGCTGAGCTGCGAGAGGAAACCGGATCTCGACAGGTCTTGGGAATACTGAAGTTTGTGTAAAGAGGTCAGAGTCTCACCTCCCATCGACAAACACAGCATTACATAAATAAATATTATGTGTGGGGTCCTTATCCGACAGACTCGTAAGTTCACTGACGAAGACAAGGCTGATGGACTGTTTCTTGAGATGGGCTTTACATCTGCAGTTCAGCTGGCACTGCAAAAAGCAGCTACCACCCTTTCAAGCCACTGTGGTGGAAGAATGTTTTCATAGAAATGTATTTGTGTGTTGGAGAAGCTGCCCCAAGACATGAAACGTCGACTGTGACAGGCATGAGGGAAAACAACATCTTTTAGTCCAAACCAGCAGGTTTTGGTGCTGGATGTGAATGGAGCAGATTCCTCACGAGGGAAGATCCTGCCTAAGGCTGTAGCTCCTGGAGGAGATGATGCAGCTCAGGGACTAGCCCAGCAAAGGTAGGGTGGTTTGTCTGACAATGACCTTATAAATGTCCATGCCAGCTTTCCAAAACCCTGATGCATAACTCAGTGAGCTCTGCTGAGTTACTTTAAAAAACATACAAATAAAATAAACCCACAAAAATGGCCAAACAAATACGTACCAATAAAGTCACAGCAGCCCCATTTAATTCTGTTCCCCATGTATGCCACATGCTAATTAGGAGCTGGCCCTCATCACATAATTGGGATCCAGCTTTGCACTTTACCAAAACACAAAAGGCCAAATTCCAGCCTAGGATTTTGTTCTGGCCTACCCTAATGGCAACAAAAAGCTGCACAGTTGAGATCTGGATCAGATTCAAAACTTACCCAAAATTTGTCTCTGTTCACATCCTGATTTTTGAATCCAGCTCATCTCTAATTATAATTATCACACAGAATGTCAGATCTCAGGTTATGCTCTTTAAATTTCTCCCTATAAACAATTAATTAGCTTGCTGCAGCCTTTATATAAATAGCTTGTACATATAAATTATTCTCATCTGCTCAGACAAACAAAATCCCAGCTCTGTTTTTTGTCTTCTGATTTTCCCTAGTGGTCTGCAGCTGTCAGGCGGCCAGACACACATGTGTGTGCTCTTCACATTTGGAGATAAAAATAAGATTGTGGGGCTAATTGGCAAAGTTTTTTGGATTCAACTAGTGCTTGAGAAATCAGGTTTTCCCCAGAAAAAAAAGTCTGAAAGCAGCATTTCTATCAACTTAACTCCAGCGGAGAGCTGCCTCCCACACCAGCTGAAATGTTGTTCACCAAGCAGCACGGGTTCCAGGGTTTGAGGCATCATGCTATTATGGGACAGGATACATATGGCTGCCCAAATTAATTTTGCTGACAGTTCTTCCACACTCATCCTATAGGTGCTGACAGGCAAGAGCAGGCAGCAGCTTCAGCTGTGCCCCCAGCGAGCCCTCTCTTCCCTCCAGACGTGTTCTTTGCTTCCCTACACAAGGTTTTCACCTCCACACACTGGAGATGCCTGGGAAAAGCGTGTAGCCAGTCCTCTGCCACCTCAGGGCACATTCCTGGGACCTGGCTGCACTTACAGATGAACTGGATTTAAACAAAAACATCCTTAGCCACGTGCTAATGTGAGGTAGGCTGTGTGTGTACATATATATTATATATATATATATAAATATATCTCAATCAGACCAATAATTGCAACAGCCATGAATACACAACACAAAGCAAACCTCGATGTGCATACACCAGAGGCAGTTACCAGAGCCATCCCTTTGAGGCTGTGTGCACCCCACTGTGAAATGTGCACACTGAGCATCTTTGCCTCACGCCCGCGTCGAGGCTGAGTAAGGAATATTGGTGAAGCGCTTTGGAAGGTTGTCAACCC
This sequence comes from Aleadryas rufinucha, assembly GCA_013397815.1. Taxonomy (NCBI): domain Eukaryota; kingdom Metazoa; phylum Chordata; class Aves; order Passeriformes; genus Aleadryas; species Aleadryas rufinucha. The sequence goes on along the minus strand of VZTH01006765.1, from coordinate 260,347 downwards.
GTGCAGCCAAGCGTTGTGCTCATTTTGAAGCACTAATCTATGTGTTTTTCCCCACAATCTGGCACACAATCGTCATTGCACCCAGCCAGAGAGAAGAAACTGGGATTAGTGGATGTTTTCGTGTTTCACAGCATCACGCTGCCGTCAGAGTGGGAACAGCGAGACACTGACTGTCCTTGTTTTGTGGCCTCGAAGTTCAGGGAGGCATCACTCCAGTCACCTTCCTCAGACCCAGCCCAGGAGGAGAAGAGCTTTCCTAAGCTTGTTGTGGTTGTGCCATACCCATCATCCCAGTGAAACGCCCACAAGCACACCACAAATCTCCACAATCCCTTCACCTGCTTACTGCTGCTTTTCAGAAAAACCACCCTGAAGCCCAAGTGTGTGAGCAAATCTCTTCATCAGCAGTGCTTTAAACAGCTCCTTTGGGCTTGTATGGCTGTCCAGCAACAGACTTGGGCCTGAATTCTGCTTTGGCATGATGTTTGGGTGTCCTTGGGCAAGTGCACTTTTCCTTGTTTTGAATTTTACTGAGGACAACTGTGTCACAAAAAACAAGCCAAGTATCTTTTAGCATCCAGGTTTGAAAATGTAAACAAGGGTGGGGTAGTTACTGATATTGGTTTCTTACTTTTATGTATCTGCATCATGTTGCAATCAGCTTTCCTCATTTCACACATTACCATTCATTTCCCTCACATAAGATGTCCCTGACACACGAGTTTTCCTTCTGTCAAATTAGTTACCTTTTGACATTTTGCATTTTCATATTTCATGAAGGCCACCAAAGCAGTAATGGCTGAGAACTAAAAAACTGTCATTATTCTGGAGATGAAAACCTACCGATTTTCTATTTCAAATCACTCAATAATATGAAATGCCAACTTGTCTTGTTGACTCTCAGCCCCTTTTACTTCAGTTATTTGAGTGGTTTAAAGACTCATGCAATAAAGTCACAAAGTCTCCATTATTCTTCATTTATCTATGCTAAACTGTTTTAGTCAACAACTGACCTTGATTCATTTTAAGTACCATTTTATCTGGTTACATTTGCTCTTGGAATTTATTGCTCTTCTCTCATCCATGCTTTGACCAATACTAATCTACTCTGTTTTTCATTTTCCAGGCATCCCACAGANTCCTAAGCTTGTTGTGGTTGTGCCATACCCATCATCCCAGTGAAACGCCCACAAGCACACCACAAATCTCCACAATCCCTTCACCTGTTTATTGCTGCTTTTCAGAAAAACCACCCTGAAGCCTCAGTGTGTGAGCAAACCTCTTCATCAGCAGTGCTTTAAACAGCCCCTTCTTTCTTGTGTGGCTGTCCAGCAACAGACCTGGGCCTGAATTCTTTTGACATGATTTTTGGGTGTCCTTGGGCAAGTGCATTTTTCTTTGTTTTGAATTTTACTGAGGACAACTGTGTCACAAAAAACAAGCCAAGTATCTTTTAGCATCCAGGTTTGAAAATGTAAACAAGGGTGGGGTAGTTACTGATATTGGTTTCTTACTTTTATGTATCTGCATCATATTGCAATCAGCTTTCCTCATTTCACACATTACCATTCATTTCCCTCACATAAGATGTCCCTGACACACGAGTTTTCCTTCTGTCAAATTAGTTACCTTTTGACATTTTGCATTTTCATATTTCATGAAGGCCACCAAAGCAGTAATCTCCGAGAACTAAAAAACTGTCATTATTCTGGAGATGAAAACCTACTGATTTTCTATTTCAAATCACTCAATAATATGAAATGCCAACTTGTCTTGTTGACTCTCAGCCCCTTTTACTTCAGTTATTTGAGTGGTTTAAAGACTCATGCAATAAAGTCACAAAGTCTCCATTATTCTTCATTTATCTATGCTAAACTGTTTTAGTCAACAACTGACCTTGATTCATTTTAAGTACCATTTTATCTGGTTACATTTGCTCTTGGAATTTATTGCTCTTCTCTCATCCATGCTTTGACCAATACTAATCTACTCTGTTTTTCATTTTCCAGGCATCCCACAGAGTTCAGAACACTATTGATATTCAGGATTCATCTGTTCTAATTTGAGTTTCTCCTATGACTGCAGACAAAGGCAACTCCATTGTAGAAAACCACTAACTGGAAATAGAAAAGTACTACTTTGCTAGATTGTATTAAGAATTCCTCTCCCTCTCTCCCCAAAGCCCAGTTGAGCCATTCTGTGTGTTGGATACCCCAGACTGAGACCTGGGCACGTCTGAGCATCACCAACAAAAGCACAAATCCCAAGCAGAGACAGAAAAGCCATAATTAGCAGCTGCTGAGTTTGTACCAGTTGGTCACTGGGGTAAACTCCATCATCCCCAGGCAGGGTCTGTCAGTGCAGCCACCCAGATCTGAACTAAACAAGAACAATTTTTTTTTTCCCCAAACAGCAACAAGGAGGATGCAGTGGAGAATCATTCTGGGAGCTTTTCTGATGGGGCATCATAAAGGAACAAATATGTGAATACACAAAGCAGGCAAAATTGCCAGAGGCAGTGGAGAAACTCAAGCAATTGACTTATTGATTACAATACGTGGGCAAGAAAAAGAGAAAAATAAGTTTGTTTGGTTTTTTCAATTCCATTAGAGCTCCATGTGGGAGAAAAAAGAAGGTGGGGTGACTGAACCAACACCCTGCTCTTGCACAAAAACCACATGGCTCAGCAGGGAAGGGGCTGCTGGTTTCCACACATCCATCTTCCATCCTACTAGAAAGGAAGTTGGGATTGAATCCATCCTCCAGCCCCCACACACTGCTTGTGCAGAGTTTGAACCCTGTTATCTCTGAAGCAGGGGAAAATAAAAGTGCCCTGGACCACAGAAGAACAGCCAGCTTCTAGGGGAAGGTTTCTTTATCAGTAAATGTCAGCCCATTGTTACAGATCAGATTATTATCAGCATCATTGTTAGGAAAGCATAAAGTATGGTGAAATTCTTATTTAGGGAGAAGTCTTTGAAAAACTGATTTTTCCTTCCAGAAACATTTTTATTTTTAAGGAAATAATTTAATGTTATACTCTTTTTAATTAAGAGTTCAACGGTAATCCAGATGGAATTAGTTTTTAATCAAAATATCTCTGCAGGTTCTTTTTTTTCTAAAATATGAGTTTAGGAAAAAAAACCCAGTTTTCTTTGCTTTCTCCATTATGAATAAAAATTCCCATCTAGCTCTAACTGATGTTTAACTTCATACATCTCTCTGCAGCACCAATCTCCAGGCAAATCATGCTGCAGCTGAAGGTGAAGAGTGTTCTTCAGGTGTTACATCAGTATGACACACTGAGGGTGTGCTGGGTCTGTATAGCACCAATCCAAAGTGGTGCTCCTACTCTCATTAACATAACTAAAAAAGAAACAGTAAATGTAAATTAAACATTCACTTAATACAGTAAATGTTCATCTGTAATTTCTCCATTTGTTCTGCTTTTTTTTAATTCTTCATTTGACTTTTTTTTATTTTTCTCCTAGTTCCTCACCTTACCAATGACATTATGTGAACACTCCTTGCACTCCTAAATATCTGCCTGGCAGACCTGTGAGGACATTGTCTTCTTACCTTCCATACAAAGCTTGGCATTGTTGTGAGAGGTTTAGACAGTTGGTAACACAATAAAGAGTGAAAATGAACCATAATGGGATTACTGTTATTGGATTCCCCGGTGAAGGATCTGTATTGCATTTTTTTTTGCAACTGCATAGTCATCCATTTGTATTAATAAAGGTAAATTTAGACATCGGTATGCTCACTCATATTAAAATTCTTATTTCGTGAACAGGTTTATTTTCTCCATAGTAGTTTTTTTCTCTGCTTTTTTCCTAAATATTTTTCCAATGTTAAGATATCTTCTAGAGAAATGGTTTGACATGTTTTTTGGTGTATACCTATACCCCAAAGAATTCTTTAATGGCTGTTTATGTCTCAGAGAAACTAGTGCTAAAATGCCACTTTTCAAGTAAGCAACATGTTGACGCTCAGTGATACAGATTATTTTAGATGGGAGTAACTGAGCTGGGTAATTCATCTAACCTACCTGACCTGACAACTCCTGTCATTATTTTAGATCAGTAATTGAGATGCCAGAAGGTGTGGTGATGATGACACAAGATGACAATATCAGTCCCCTTCAACCAGCCCCCACGTCCTCGTCGACGAGCGACGCCCCAGGCTCACCTCAGCCACTGACAGAGTCCTCTGCTGCCTTTCCCAGAGGATGAGACAGCCCTAGGGATGAATGTATGACTTAACCTGAGCTCCTTTTCTTGCTGTNCTAGAAAGGAAGTTGGGATTGAATCCATCCTCCAGCCCCCACACACTGCTTGTGCAGAGTTTGAACCCTGTTATCTCTGAAGCAGGGGAAAATAAAAGTGCCCTGGACCCAGCCAGCTTCTAGGGGAAGGTTTCTTTATCAGTAAATGTCAGCCCATTGTTACAGATCAGATTATTATCAGCATCATTGTTAGGAAAGCATAAAGTATGGTGAAATTCTTATTTAGGGAGAAGTCTTTGAAAAACTGATTTTTCCTTCCAGAAACATTTTTATTTTTAAGGAAATACTTTAATGTTATACTCTTTTTAATTAAGAGTTCAACAGTAATCCAGATGGAATTAGTTTTTAATCGAAATATCTCTGCAGGCTCTTTTTTTTCTAAAATATGAGTTTAGGAAAAAAAAAAAACAGTTTTCTTTGCTTTCTCCATTATGAATAAAAATTCCCATCTAACTCTAACTGATGTTTAACTTCATACATCTCTCTGCAGCACCAATCTCCAGGCAAATCATGCTGCAGCTGAAGGTGAAGAGTGTTCTTCAGGTGTTACATCAGTATGACACACTGAGGGTGTGCTGGGTCTGTATAGCACCAATCCAAAGTGGTGCTCCTACTCTCATTAACATAACTAAAAAAGAAACAGTAAATGTAAATTAAACATTCACTTAATACAGTAAATGTTCAACTGTAATTTCTCCATTTGTTCTGCTTTTTTTTTTAATTCTTCATTTTACTTTATTTTTATTTTTCTCCTAGCTCCTCACCTTACAAATGACATTATGTGAACACTCCTTGCACTCCTAAATATCTGCCTGGCAGACCTGTGAGGACATTGTCTTCTTACCTGTCCATACAAAGCTGGGCGTTGTTGTGAGAGGTTTAGACAGTTACTAACACAATAAAGAGTGAAAATGAACCATAATGGGATTACTGTTATTGGATTCCCCGGTGAAGGATCTGTATTGCATTTTTTTTTGCAACTGCATAGTCATCCATTTGTATTAATAAAGGTAAATTTAGACATCGGTATGCTCACTCATATTAAAATTCTTATTTCGTGAACAGGTTTATTTTCTCCATAGTAGTTTTTTTCTCTGCTATTTTCCTAAATATTTTTCCAATGTTAAAATATTTTCTAGAGAAATGGTTTGACATGTTTTTTGGTGTGTACCTATACCCCAAAGAATTCCTTAATGGCTGTTTATGTCTCAGAGAAACTAGTGCTAAAATGCCATTTTTCAAGTAAGCAACGTGCTGACGCTCAGTGATACAGATTATTTTAGATGGGAGTAACTGAGCTGGGTAATTCATCTCACCTACCTGACCTGACAACTCCTGTCATTATTTTAGATCAGTAATTGAGATGCCAGAAGGTGTGGTGATGATGACACAAGATGACAATA